>VZTN01002581.1:1893-17588 GCA_013400515.1 Erpornis zantholeuca | reverse complement strand
CAGCCCCGGCGGCGTGGGAGCCACTGCGGGGGAGGGGAGCGGTGCGGAGCGGAGCCAGCGCCGCTGTCCCCGGGGACTCTGGCTCGGCGAGACAAAAGCGCCGGGGCCGCGGGAGGTCCGGGGGGCTCAGAGCTCGTGTTCGGAGTCAGAACCGCGGGCCGGGCCGCCCCCGGCTGGGACCTCATATTCTGCAGCTTCAGCGTGGGGAAAGCCGGGAGTTCGCCTTCCCTCGGCGCTGCCTCCCGCGGGCAGGAGGAGAGCCCGGGGCGAGGTCGGCGTTGCGCGGGGAGAAGAGCTCTGCACTCGTATGGTGGCTCCCAGCCACGGGCGCGTCTCTTTCTCTTGCAGTTCCTGACGGAGCTTACCAGGCTCTTCCAAAAGTGCAGGACTTCCGGCAGTGTTTTCATAACGCTGAAGAAATGTAAGTTTTGAGTCTGTTACTGGATTAAAGAGGTGTTCCTCTAAATCTGAATGAGTGTTGTCAGCAGGTGTTTTAAGCCATACAGTTGTAATCCAGGGTATCTGAAACAAGAGAGGCCATAGGGACAAACCTATCAGCTGGAGCTCTTATGGTACTACTTATACTTTTAGCCTTAAAACTATTAATTGTACCATTAGGAACAATAACTTTTTGAGTAAGACTGTATTTCAGACTGCAGGAAATACTTGGACTTTCTGATTGTTAAACACTAATTGAAAACCGTCAGTTTTCTGTAAAAGGAGAGTTCTGATGTTGGTTTTGTGTGTTCATGTTGCTCTGGTTCCTGGCTAGCTAGCACTACTTGAGAGGCCATGTGTCGAGACAGGAGGCTGACATGCATTTAAAGCATGCTGCTACTCAGCAGGCGGGGCATGCAGCCCCTTAGGGGAAGGATTTACTTTATTTTTTCTGGCAGATGTCTTTTATGGGTTCTAGGGTAAGGGCAGTTTGGCAGCCTCAAATTGCAAGGTGTTTTACAGACCTCATAAGCAGTTTTTAACATCTCACATCTGAAGGCATCTGTTCATTTTGATGAAATAAAAGTTCTTTTTCAATACAGATGACGGCCGAACAAAACCGGTCCCACGCAAAGGCCACGTAGAAAGTTTTGAACCAGCAGACAATAAGTGTCTCCTAAGAGCAACTGATGGAAAGAAGAAAATTAGCACAGTGGTAAGTGACAACTTTTAAGTTAGAAAGATTAGTGGTTCTATGAGTTTTTGATTTAATGCTCCATATTTTAAGTGAAACTGGAGAAAATGTTAACCAAAAGGTGAAAACTTGATGGGTGTTTACTTTCAATGGGGGATTGGGAAAGGCTTTAGCTGACTTAAGCTCTCCTCTGTGATATGACACAAGGAAAAATGTTACTTTAAGAAATAGTTGAGAATCTCAGCTGCAGCATTTTTATGGCTCTAGAAGCGAATAAAACCTTTATTTGAATGCTTCTTCATGTTCTTCCCGTTTGAAAATCCCTTAGGGATGAATGACCTGTAGAGGGTTTTGTTAATGAGTGAATGTTTTCAAAATCAGTGAAGTCCTGTGACATACCAGTATGGCTGAATTTGATGAGTTGATCCAACTGCTGCTAAAAAGACCAGATGGTAACTGAAGGGTAGACATGTACTGATACTTGGTCTGTAATAGAAGCCAGCATTTTCATGGTTAACCTCCAGTATTACTTTTGTAGGTGAGCTCAAAGGAAGTAAATAAATTCCAGATGGTAAGTTTTGTATTTGTTTTATCTTCCTTTTCTGTAAGTAGTAGAAGTGGTCAGGTAGAAGCACTGACCAGCTGTGAACAGGTTGATTCCATGCTGAACTGCTGAAGAAACTAACTTAGACTACCCATCTATTTTAATCTGATTAAAACATAATCCTGTTTTATTTTATTTAACCTTGTACATTGGTTTAGAAACAGGATTTTCCTAGTGTAGGGTGTAAAAGCATGATTGTCTGGGAAAAGGCAGATAATTAGCCATTAGTAATACCTAAAATGTTAGCTCTTACCTATTGTCATTTAAGTATTTGGGGTTCTTTTAAATGGTTCCAATTTTCTTTCAGGCATATTCAAATTTGCTAAGAGCTAACATGGATGGCTTGAAGAAGAAAGACAAGAAAAGCAAGGCCAAGAAGAGTAAAGCAACACAGTGACGGGACAGTGTACTGCCATCACTATAATAGACTTGACCCTTGCTCAAAGCAAAGTCCATTTTTTTTTAAGTTATCACTTGTCTTTGGCTTTCCTTCCAGCAGGATACTGGGATGGGATTAGTACTTTTGTTTAAACTGAGGGCAGAGGTGGTTTTTGGATTGTTGTATAGCATGAGTATGTATAGCATTATACTGAAATAGCTTTACACTCAGCTGGTTTGTACTTACACTGCTGCTGTTTACTCTGCAGTGTAAAAACTGTTTGGGGGTAGTACAGGGTGAAGAGAAATGCACTCTGTATCAGAAGCAAAACAAGACTGGAGTGGGAGTCTCAGTGACAGTGAGCCTCAGTAGTTCTAGGGAAAGCAGGTGCCAATGTATTATCAGGAACAGCTGCTTTCCTGTTTCTGTCTTTATCTGAGGGACATGCTACATGATCCAATGCAGATATCCCCAAGGCAGCCAGCACAATGCTTGAGTTCTTGCAGAGCCTTCACTCCATGCTGATCCAGCTGTTCTGACCCTGGCTCAGGGTGGGGGGAGGATAGGACTCTGCATAATGTTTCCTTCAGACATGGCTTTAAAATGCTCATGTCACCTAAACTTTTTTTGTTTAAAGCATCATCCTTCAGTATATTCAGGGATCTGAATTTTCCTTCCTTCATATGAGCAGGTGTAAAAAGTAAATATGTCATTGCTCCTATTAAACATAATGAGAAATGGATTGAGTGTAATGACTGATGTGACTGGTCTTGGTGAATTGCTAGGAATGGCACAGCTATCTATGCCTTGAAGATTGCTGCTGTTGTCCATTGCTGGTAGAAGCTTCACAGTTCTCAGAGGTTGTTTTGTTTCTCTTATAGTTACATCTACATATTTTAACTTTGCCCTCCCCTCTTTGCTACAAGAAAGGGTAGAAAAAGTAAGTAGGTATTTATTAATGTAATGAACCTGCAGTGGCAATCATTAGAGAAAGAAGGTGTAAGTTATTTAAACAGAAGGTGCTAAGTGGGGAGGGAGAGCAAACACCTGTATATTTCCAGAAATCTTTAACATTTCTGTATATTCATCCTGTGTTTTGATGTGAAATACAATGCATAGGTAACTATGGCTGCTGTAAATCAGTTTCTCTGCTTTGTTCTTCCTGATGGGGTTGTATTACAGTTTAGCTTCAAGAAGGTAATTAGAATATTTCCATCATTATTATGACTTTAACTTCAAACTTAATCTGAGAACTTGGGTAAAGAAAGTTAATTCAAAACTTTGGTTATGCCTTGAGCACATGCAGGTTTCTTCATTAGTCTTAAGCTCTGCAGGTCTGAAACAAGTGTTTCCCTTTTACCAGGTCTTCAAGTTGCAGAACTGCTGCTTGATTTAAATGCAAAAGTACAGACAGGACAAGGCAGCCATCTTATAACAACTTTCAGCCTGAAATCTACCATATTTTATATATAAATTAAAAGAGTAGGTTAAAAAACCCAACCAAAAATGACACACAAAAGGCTTGTAATGAGTATTCCAATAAGGCTCAGCAGTTTTTATTACATAAAAACTCAAAAATGTTTAAAACAATTTGTTAGAGGTAATTCATTCTCTCTTAGTTCTACAACTGACATTTTCATTGCAGTACTACTTTTGCATAAAAGACATTCTGAAGCTGTATAAAAAAAGTAGTTTTGCATCTGTACAGCTGATTTGTGTAGCATAAGGGGCAAGAAGGACATGGCAATATCTATCTGGCTATAGTCAGACTTGCTCCTTAATTGCCTATAAAACAGTTACTTCCACCTTCTGAAAGTATTTCGTTCTATATGTGTCATGGTTTAGGAATGTCATTCTCTAGTGCTCCAGTTGAATCCATGTGCTGCTCACTACTCCCTCCCCCTGCCAGTGGCTGGAGAGGAGAACTGGAGGCACTAAAGGTAAAGAGCACAGGTTGAGGTAAGAACAATTTACTGGAAACAGCAATGAGATAATGGAACAGTAACAATACGAAAGGCAGAGGGTACAGGAAAGGTGAATGAGTCCACAGAAGCTCTGCCATGCTGTGCCCACCTGGAAGGAAGGGGCCTGGAAGGCCCCCAGCAATGGTATGAGGTGGTACAGATAAACCTCTGGGTCTTGGCCACGTCCCCTCCCAGCTACAGACAAAATTAACTCTGTCCTGGCTGGAACTAGGACAATATTATACATGAAAAGCAATTTGGACACAGAAAAAGGCACTAGTTGCCTGTCTTGCATTATTACAGCTTTTTGAAATTCCTTTTGACAAAACACTGTTGTCCACTTGTAGAAGCATCCCACAAAAGATGCTTTAAGTACTAAAATAAAACCTTGTATTCATCTCGGTAACTATATAGGATAAGTGCAGGAACCCTGCAGAGGAAAGGAAAAAAAATGTTAGAATTTTGAAACTGCAGGTTCAAATGCTACAGTTCCTGTGACAATTCCTCACAGTAAGGTAGCAGCAAAGATCGAGTAGAAAATCAGTAGGTTTTAGTTTGTTTGGCTGTGACTGCAGTCTTCCCCTCATCCTCTTTCCATTGATCTTCCCTGTTCAGTTTTCAGTTCACACAGCTGAAGGCTAAAAGCTAAGTAGTGCTCAGGCCTCAAATGGGAGAGGAAGACTGTCAGGGACTGTATTCCATTCATACCCAGCATTTATGGAGTATTATTTGTATGTAATGTTTGGGTTCTGTCACTCACATCCTTGCAAGCCTCATGAAGGAAACAAATGCTTCACTTGATATTTATCTGCCTTAGTAAAGAGCAAACCTGAAGCAATCTAAGAAAAAGGAACCAAATTTTTAGTCTTATTTAAAGGTTAGGTAGTACCTTCAAGTGGAACAAATGTTTAAGAAAATGTATTAGAAATGAAACCCATAATTGGGCATAAATACCCAGGTCTCAAGTGTACCAGTATATGCAACATTTCACAATTTGAAGTTTAAAACTGGACATACCGGATGTGTCCAGGATATCTGCATCAGCCTTGCCAGAATTTACCAGGGAGACTATGAATTGGACATAAATATTTTTATGCTTACAAAACAAAAATGGGCTTGACTGTACATGTTGGGAGAGCACGCATCATGTTTGCACAAAACTGGGCACTCTCCCACCTGTGCCTGCCTGCCACTGTATTATTTCAAAGGAGGGGGAATTAAATGTGCTTAGTTTTAAAAGACAAGCCGAGTCCCTCTCATCAGAAAAGAAGGCTTTTATGTAGCAGTATATATGTGTGTGTATTATGCATACATACATTGTATATTTAAATATATAGAAGTATATATACTATGTATAGCAGGATATCTGACTGTACATACTTGTCTGCTATTTCAGTTTTATTAACACAGCAGCAAGTGAGATAAAAGTGGCAATACATTCTAGAGCTTCTTGAAAAGACTTAGGAAAATGAAGAATTTACATGGCCAAGAATTTATGTTTTATCAGTAAGTGAGGGTTAGTGACCAGTCAACTCCTCCTACAGTTTTGAAGGAAATATACACATTTCCTGAGTATTTCTGCCTCAGAGGGAGGAAAAAAATGGACAAGTTAGGAGCATCTTATCTACTAATTTGAATGCAGAAATAATTGAGGCAGTTTATGTACCCATAAAAGCTTATCAAATTTACCTCTTTTCCATTTTGATACTGTAAATTTCATCACAAATTGCTTGTAAATATGAACATCTCTGTTTGGGCCATCGTGACATCAGTTGTCTCACAGTAGCATCAAAGGCTTGTCTATCTCCATCAAGCTAAGAAAAAAAATAGACAAGGAACTATGCTAGTCTTATATTCTTTTGTCAAGGAAATACTTCTCCCAGTAAGATGCAGCCTTCTGAATACTGTGTAATGTCAATGCTCTTTAATTAAACAGTTTTCAAAGATTATTAATGTCAATGGGTGCAACTTCATTTATTTTTTTAAGAAATAATATTAATCTAGTGACTAGTTTCTTAACACTTCAGTGCTAAAAAGGCATAAGCAATGATATGGGCCCTGTCAGCTTGGCAGTGCTGGAGAGAATATAATAACTGATGTAACGGTGACCAAAAGTGAATGATGGAAGCTGATCACATTCATATGTATTTAATTTTTTTTTTAATACAGGGTGATAAACTACCTCCACAATTTATAAAGTCTGGATGAACAAAGCATTTTGAAAATGCCTTGAAATGTTTCACAGGGTTTTTTGTGAACCAGACAAACACTGCTTCAGAGCAGAAGGTAAAAGGTATGAAGGTACTAAATGCACTTCCAGGTAGCATGTCATTCTTGAGTTTGGGTTTTTTTAGGGGAGCGGAGAGGCATCTATATCCCTTAAGCTAGTGCTGTCATTGGAGAGAAGAAGAAAGCTTTGTCTTTGGTGTTGTCATCTCCCACCCACCACTGACCAGTTCCTGAGTTGTTAAAGGTGTCAATATAATACTCATACACCCCCTTTTTAACTTGGCTCCACTAAGGGAGGTTACAGCTATTGTACTTGAAACAATTGCTTCTGGATTTTGGGTTCTCCTTCATTAAGAGCTTCAAGGAATACCTTTCTTGAAACTGCTATTAATGCTTATTGGTTTCTGAAAAAAATTTAATTTTAGATAACTATTCTTGGGGGAAAATCCTCAGAGCTTTGGATTAGGACTTCTAATGTTGTCTTGTGTAACTTGGACATTTGTCAAAATGTTTTTTCTAGCCTCAGTCAAGCTCCCTGGGTAAAAAAATCCTTTAAAGTTTTAAACCTAATTCAAACTTGAAAGAGAAATCTAGAATGGGTGAATTTTACACTTGACTTCATTGGGAACAGAATTTATCATCTGTTGTGTTCAGTTAAGAGTTCTAACAACAATCCTTAATTGCTTACCTCTAATGATAAGAAGTGTATCACAGTTGCTTTTGGCAGATCAACCTGTAAAAATACCAAGAAATCAATACTTAACAGTTCTCTGTTATCAGTTTGCCAACTCGAGATCAGCTATACTGAAGGGAGTAAGATATTTTGATTTCCAGAGAAGCACTCGTGCTGATAGAACTGGGAACTTAGTTTAAAATGATTAAAACCTTTCTAACTACTCATGACAGATTCCATTGTGTGAAGCTGCACATAAGTGCAGGCAAATAGGAAACATAACTGCCTGAAAAGCATACACCATTTTAAAGTCCTTTGTGACATGGTCAGTGAAGTTTAAAAGCTATATACAAACAAGAACTATGTTGGCTTAAATGAAGTGCAAATCTAGTGGGAACAAGTTATTACATCTACCACAGTAGCTGGGGTAATTACAGCTTAAGAGCTTACAACTAAGTATTTGTTAAATTTTAATCCATGCAACTGTCCCATAGACACAATCGAGTATTAGAGAAACAGACCAGGGGTGTTATTTAACCAGAAGTTTGATTCATTTGCTATTGCTAAAGTGAGGCAATTAGCAGTAGTTTATTTCGGATAGGAACAGCATCATCCATTGCAAGTAAGAATCTGGAATTAATTCAGGCTTCTGCCAAATACTTACTGCTAAAATCTCAATCTCACTTGTTTTCTGTTGCAGGCTAGAAATGAATGTCTGAAGTCTTGTTTGTACCTGGGAACAAAAGAAAGGCAAAAGTAAAATACACTGCATGTGTGTGGCAGGTTGGGAACACTGATTCTGTATTTCATAGACAAAAGCAAAAGAGGCTGCTTCTAACAAGACACAGAACTACACCATATTTAAACAAATGTTTAATACAGTTTTCAGCAAAAATTTCACAATAATCCTTGATGAGCAGAGAGGAAGGAAACTGGGGCTGAGACACCCAAAGCAATGATACACACTTGATAATACTGGCACAGTACTAAAGCACACAGAACAATGTGTGGATGCTTGCACAACTAGTGAAAACTGCCCTCTGTTTCTGGGTGTTAGGTAACTTTCAAAAGAAGGTGAGAACCTGTGACTGGATACAGTGAATCACCTCTAGCTAAAGAAGGAGGATGGCTTTTGAAATCCAAACTGAAATATGGATCCTACATATAACACCTTTTTTCAGAGAAAGCTAGTGGTCCTGCAAAGGTAGCTCTTTACAAGTGTAGTTGCAGCCTTGCATTATGTTGTCTTTTGTACCTTGGAAAAGTTGCTTTTACATATTCAAAACCTGAAAACAGTAAGTTTGTTTACCTCAAAGCTCAGAGAATAATATCCACTTCTTTATTTGTGTTCTTAGAACTATTAATTGGGGAGATTTTTTTGGACTGAAAAGGGGCTAAGATTACAGTTCTGCTTTACCATGTACTCTAAATTTAATCTTGAGTCTTATAAGCCTAAATGAGAAAACTGACATTTGTTTCTAGCATCACTGAATCTTTTCTACATTACTATAGTATCAGGTTTTAGGCAGGCTTGTGGGTTCTTTTTGTTATTGATTTGGTTTGGGGCATTTGTGTGTTTTTTAAAATCTGCAATTTTTTCTTAGGCCTTTAGTTTGAGACAACATAATGAAATAAAATATATAAAGTATCTTTTACAAACAAACTACAAATTACAAGTATGATGAACTTGTACCTTTTTTCTGGTTTTGTCTGGGGTAGAATTAACTTTCTTCACAGTGGCTGGTATGGGGCTATGTTTTGGATTTTTGCTGAACACAGTATTGATAACACAGATGTTTTTCTTATTGCTGAGCAGCTAAGCCCTGGTAAAGGTAAGTAATAGCTAGTGCAAGACTATTGTCAGATGCAGGGATCAAGCACTATTGTACTAAAGTTAAAAGAATTTTCCAACATCTTCCCCCATGGCTGCAAAGACTCCTTTTTTTAAAAACAATATAACTTGTTTGGTAACACACAGAGCCAAGGCCTTTTCTGCTCTTCCTAGGCCACACTGGTGAGGAAGCTGGGGGTGCATGGGAGGCTGGGAGGTGACACAGCCAGGGCAGGTGACCCCAATTGACCAAAGAGACATTCCAAACCATATGACATCATGCTCAGTATATAAAGCTGGGGGAAGAAGGAAGAAGGGGGAACATTTAGAGTGATGGTGTTTGTCTTCCCAAGTCACCAACACAGATGATGGGGCCCTGCTCTCCTGGAGATGGCTGAACACCTGCCTGCCATGGGAAGCACTGAACTCATTCCTTGTTTTGCTTTGCTGGTGTGTGCAGCTTTTGCCTTCCCTGTTAAACTGTCTTTATCTCAATCCAGGCTTTTACCCTTCTGATTCTCTCCCCTATCCTGCTACTGGGGAGTGAGTGAGTGGCTGCCTAGGGCTTGGCTGCTGGCCGGGGTGAGACCACAACAACCTTTACAACCTTTAACACACTTCAGCATTTAGGGAAGAAGAAAAAGAACTTTCCAGAACCACAGTTCCTAGTAAAATAAGATTTCTAATGTGTATGCACAATGATAGCTGAGCCACGATGTCACAGATAATCCCTAACATCCAAACTGTTAATTAGGGTGGTCTTTGCCTTCAACCTTTTGTGTTATTCCTAGTCTATTTTATGAATAAAGAACAACAGGATGAATTTATGTAAGTTAGGAGATAATGGAAGTATGAATTCTACCATTCCTTAACTTTTAAGGATCACTTCTGAATACTGCTTTGATGTGTGTGTACCTGAATTTCTTGACGACGCCTGGCGCTGGCAGATAGTTTTTCAGGAGCTATAACACTAACATTAGGCACTACCAGAGTTCCATGTGATTCAAACACACCTAAAATGCAAACATATCAGTTTAGTTTATATTGTTTCTTTATACAACAAGTACCAAGAAACAGAGCATTCACAAATATTAATAAGCTAAAATCAGTGTAGTACAGGGATTAAACAGTTGCTGAAAACTTCCAGAATCTGGAGAGGATAATGAGACGTGCACATAAATTCTCAAACACTCACGACTTTCAAGGACTGATTATTAAAACTAAGAAACTTGGTATTTTACATCACTGTTCTCTGAAAGAGGTTCCAAATGACTTGCATAATTTTACAAAGGAATGCAGTGCACCTAATATCGAAAGAAGAAAACCTATTACAAGACTGAGGCAACTATTTAATGCTCGATTCCATAGCAGAATCAGTGACAAAAGAAACAGTAAATGCCAGCTTCCCCAAATAACAGTAATTAAAATTTGAAATGGCTTATTTTGAAATCCAGATTGCCATTGTGGGTAATCACACACACACTCCCAAGTTAAACGTGGCCTCTCTCCCTTCCTATTATGCAAAAGTGTGTGTGTATGAAGTCTTTCTCTAGAAATAACCACCACCACCCACTGTATCAGTGCTCAATAAAACAACTATCAAAAATGCCAAACTTTAGCCACACAATAAGTACTTACTATTATTCTTTACATACAAACTTAGAATATGGAATGCAAATCCATAGCTAGAAATGTAAAGGCATTTTCATTTGAAAAAAAAGTTACTTGTAGATTTTCTTGATAAGTCAATGTTCACAGGTCTCAATACTCTTAACAATCAAATCAATTTATTTTTCACCAAGATGACATTTCAATTTCTCCTCAGCTAGGAAAAATTTCTGAGTTTTGGCTTTTCCAGCCTCTTGGATCACTGCATCAACAAATGCTTGCATGGAGAACATTCTGTCCATTGGTCTGAGCACTTATTTTGTTAGTTTGGAGAAAAATTCAGTTTTAGGCAGTGTCTCTAATCAGAGGATCTGCTATAAAAAACTTTCTTACTTTGGCTTTAGTAATATTTTCCTATAAAATAGTTTTTGATCAGAAAGAGGAACAATTTGTACATTCTGTAGCTAGATATTAAATACCTGAAATATTAGTAAATGATCCTTTTTGATTTGGTATTGAAAGATTATCTGAGGTTTCTCTGAAAATAAACAAAGACAGTTAAGGAAACAGATTTACAATTATAAAGAAATACTGTAGTAAGACAGTGGTTTCAGATTATCATACATACTTAAACTTAGTTCCAACAGGTAAAGAAGTTTACAGATACTTCCCAGCACATATTTATTATTCATAAATAAATTCTATTCTGGAATTGACAGGAAATCATCCAAAATTACATTAAAAAGTCAAGTCTAGAAGCAATGCTTCCTGTGGATACAAAAAATGTCCTCCCTATCATGCAAGAATGATTTATATCCTAATAAAAAAATACATTGTGAGAGTATTCTGTCTGAATTATTAATTTCTCACAGGTTTCTGTGACAGAATACTAAAGTACAAAAGCAGTATTTATACTTAAGAGCACACATATGCAAAAAAGCTTTCAATAATTAATTTGGATACCTTTACTTTCCACATTCAGGAATTCATTAGAAAAGAAATTTGCCAGCACTACTTCAATCAGCTATTGCATTTCTCTGTTTAGCAGTACCATGCAAGGGTTTTCCTATTGTTTTCAGGATTTAGAAACAAGGTAACTTTCTTTCACAGCTTCTAGTAGATCTGTCACAAAGCACCTGAGGATCAGGTTAGTTGCAAAGTTAAACACTAAGACTGGCTAAGGTCAGAAAAAGGAGAACAAGAGGTGGGTAGCAGGAGACATCAACTACTTGTACCAACTACTGCTTGAGTTCAGCATTTGCAAGCCTAATGATTTCCTTTATTGTTATGCCAAGCCAGAAAAACTGTGGATGGCAAATCCATTAAGTTTCTGAATTCTACTTTGTGTGACTAATGCATGTCTGTGCCTGCTGCCAATGCACACATCTATACATGCACACATAAATATATGCAGATGTGTCTGTAATTATATACTTGGAGAGGGCTATGTGTAAGTAACAGCTGTACTGCTTGAGCACGCAGGAATGAATAGTACAGAAATGACAGGAGAGGCTAACTTCCACTGGTGACAATAAATAGGAATTTCAATGAACACAGGATGGAGGGGTTTTCCTGTGTACCTCAAGTCTTTGTCAAGTGTTACTTTCACTTGTGCCACCAGAGCAGGCAGGTGTGCTACAGTTACACCTGCAGTTCACCACAGCAATACTGCCTCAGAATGAAAGGGATTTGCTGCTTTAATTCTTTGATTACACAGTACACAAATGTAATGGACTTCTGCTCAGTAACAGGGACTTGCAGGCAGCCAGCCAAACACTACTGCTGTTCTAGCAGCATTGGGATAAATGCGTGGCCTTTTACTTTATGAAGCACTGTGGCTGTGTGAATGTAGCAGCAGCTAGGGAAATCAGATCCTCTCTTAAACTCAATACAATTCTATAACCAAGCCTTTTGCTTTCTTTTCCCCTCAAAAGAAATTCAGCAATTTCTTTACCAAATAAAATTAATGTTTAACTGAGCACATGCTCTGATTTTGACTGTTCACATCACTGACATGTTATGCTACTTACCTGCTACATCTTTCATCACAGATTTTCGTTTTCAGTTTCTGGACCAGGTGATCTACCAAGTCAGATTCTAAAATCCTTTTCTCCGTCTGCCTGTCTTTCTCAAAGGATTTCACCTATGATGTAGTTCAACAGTTCTTAAGATTGTTGATTCTTAAAATGGCATACAAATAAACATAGCAATTTAATCAAAACCAAACTGTTTCATCCATTAAAGGTGAAAGAGTCAAAGGACAGAAGCTATCATCATTACTAATCAATCACCGCCAATTAAATCTTTGATTAGATATTTTTTCAGCCAACTACTAATTTATTCTGCATTCCTCAAGCATAAACTAGCTTGGCTCCCTGCATTTAATATGTGATATTTAGGTTCTAAATAGAATAGTTTATACTTGTAAATACCATATTATTAATATCGTATTTTTAGTTAAGCAATTATATTAGAATAAGGCTTGCCTTTCAGTTTGCAAGAGTTAATTTAAACATTCAAAACTTAGGAACCTGCACCATGTTTACTGACAAGAGATTAATCAGTAACACCACCATTCGCCTCATTAACATCTCCTTTCTTGGTTTTTTCTTGGTTTTGCTTCAATAAAGCCATATTTAAAAGAACACTCTATAACAGGCTCGTGGGAGACTTTTGATATATCACATTGTCATCATCATGATTTACTTATTCTTGCAATTATTGTTGTTACAATAACAGAGTGAATAAAAATGAAAAATATTTTAGTAAGACACACTGTCTGTCCTTGCCAAATGTAGTCAAATGGTTAGTATTTTTTTCAAAGAATGAATCTTTATTCAAAAGATAATGGTATTTTCTCTAATGATCTAGAATATTTTAAAACTTTTAACTTCAAAAAACCAAAGGTACCAGAACCACAGGCTGCAGAGTACAGAAGGTAGTAATTCATGTTGTGACACAGTCTGGTCATTGCACCTTAACCTGAGTTTAGAGGTGAAGAGTGTGGTTCTGACTGTCTGTTAGAATTACATGCATTTTTTTAGATTTACATTTTAGTTGTATTTATTTTATAACATGAAAAGGTGCCAACTGCAAAGATCACTAAGTCAACTAATTCATTTTGTAGATTCAAAGAAATCAGAGACAAGAGAAACCTTTTTCCATGTAAAACCATCGATGGCACAGTCAAGCAATGTTTGCACTAGTTTCTGGACTTTCCTAGAGGGAAGGAGGTCTGTGAATAAGTGTTATGCAGGGATAAAAAATGTTTAAAACGTTGAATTCTTCAGAATAACATTTCTATGATTTAACAACTGAAACTGGATTTATCTCAACTCCACTTACTTAAGTGTAATTTATATTATATTAATAATGACCTTAAAAAAATAAAATAATGTAGAACAACAGAGTATATATCTGAAATGCCATCAAGCATCCTCTGGTCCCATGCTTACCTTCACATGACTTCCTTCTTTATCTGAAACCAGAGCCACATATGTAATCCCAGAGCATCTGCAGTATTCCTGCAGTTCTTCCTGGGACTAGAGAGTGAACAGAGGAAGGGGAATGAGATGCTAATTTGACAGATTATAAAATGACCAATTAAGTAATCAAAGTCTCCTGTTTTTAATTAAAGTAACTTGATATGCAACAGTCAAGCTGCTTGAGAGAGAGAAAAGCTTTACTAACAACTTGAGCAGATGAAACTTCATTATGCGTAATTTATCCTCCCAATGCTTGCTAAAATTAAAATCTAAGTCTACACTTAGAATGCCTCAGCCCTGCAGCCCCAGTTCCCACACAGTAGGGCTACCAACACCTGTAAGCACAGGGTCTAAGTAACTGTAAAAAGGTGCAATGTAACATCAGTCAAACAGTCATCATCCTGCTGCCTGCAGCTTTCAGTCCTGCATCTGCCACAAAGGCTGACTCCAGCTGGGTTCCTGTAAACCCAAGGCTATGCTGACTTACTCAGCAATTGGCTGCAGGACAGCATTAGACAAAGGCAAGAACTACCCAAATCTTCATTCTTTATTAATCAAAAAAACCAACAACAATCCCAAACTTAGGATTGGGAAAGAAGAAACTCCAGCCTAGGTAATAAGAAACTCCAGCCTAGGTAATCATAGGAAAAGTATATGATCTGTGTTTATTCCAGTCCCAAGGAACTGAAACTGTTGGAAATATTACCGCAAAAAATTACAAAAAAGTCAGACAATTAACTGAAAAACTTCCTGCCCTGCAAAACATGACTTGGAAAGGGCAACTGCAGAATGTCTCTTTTGTTAGTCACCAACTGGGACACTTAAAGGTGAAGCAGACTCATAATCCTCAGGTAAGTGCCACCACATCTAAAAGGGACTTCAGTGTTGCCACACAGCTCAGTACACTCCAGAGAGGTATTGCTGGCTAAAGCTCTGTTTGGTTTCAGCTGGACATAAAAGGGCACAACTCAGCTTGCCACTTTCTCTTCCCCTCCTACAACACATCTCCTCAAGGACTTCGTGGGAACCCATCTGGTAGCCCAGTTTGCCAAACTCTATTTCTAACAGTAGAATGACGTCAATATTCCCTCTGTACCTGAGTATCTCCAGCCATCTGGCTGTTTAAAAGTTGATGCTACTGTTTTGCTCTCCATGTACCCTTTATTAAGTATTACATTTATTAATTGAGGGATCCTTCCTCACCCTTTAAATACTCTGAAAGAATGCTGCAAGGCCAGAAAGACTTTCTTGACATTCATTTATCTGAATAACACCCTACATGCTCAGTCTTATGAGTCTGCACCTCCATAAAAACAAAAATATCACAAAAAAGTATAGTTTCAGCCTGCACTAATCTTGGAGAACAATAGTACAGTTAACACATGGAGATAATTCTACCTGGGACCACTCATACATGATTTCAGCTGGAATTCCTGCAGTCCAGAATTTCTGAACAATGTTGATAGCTCTACCCATTGACATCTGACCAACACTTACGACCAGCAGGTCACATGAGCTGACAGAAACCTGAAGAGAAAGTAAAACCAAGAAGTCAGTATTAGTCACAAGACCACCTTTCCCTCTTCATAAGGCAATTAAAGTAACAAAGATGGACAAATATACCAACATTTGTCAAAATGCATCAAGCTAAAAAACAGAAAAGGGGTTAGATCCACTTCTTTTGAGAGCTACAACCCCCCTGAGTCTGTTGGAAAGTCACTGAAGCTCAATCTTTGATGCAAAGCACCTCCATAGTCTCAGCCTGCCAAGTATCCCAGCCATGTCTGTTC
>VZTN01002580.1:0-21364 GCA_013400515.1 Erpornis zantholeuca | reverse complement strand
TCCATGAGGGTAGGATGCTGGCATCTGCTGCACTGCACCCTAGCAACAGACCTGCACGCCGCCTCCTCCTCCTCCGGGTTGCCAGTGGGAGCTACGACAGTGGGAATGCGTCCAGTCAGGCCCCCCTGCCCAGCTGATTTATTTAATAAAGAGCTGAATATTAATGATAGCTTAATCATATTGAATTAGGGGGGGAATTGATGACAGACTGAACACCCCACTCCCCTTCCTTTCTCCTAATATATGTATGTATATAAATCAACAACACACTGCTATGAGACTCAGTCCTGCTCCCAGCAAAGCTAATAACAATTTCACCCAGATTAGACTCTGGACCTTGCAGGTAATCTTCACACCTGCTTTGCTCCACACACTATAAATCTATAGGTCTATATATACATGTACATATGTATATAGCTAAATATGTGCAACAGGTTCAAGAATAACAAAATAGGTTATTGTTAGTAGACAACTATAAATCCAAAGAGCTCCTTTCTCCTTTCCCATTCCCTCAAGAGAAGTCCATAAAAATGTATTCATTTTTATCTCATGCATTTACCATTTAGTGGGGAAATTTAATTGTCAGAAGCCTGGCATTTTCTTTCCTCTAAATTAAAATAATGAAGGAGGTAAGAGCTAATTATTGTGCTCATCCCAGAGTATGCAATCTATGAAAGTGTTGTGCATTTTAAGAATCTAAATGGACTTTTTCATTGTGTCTCTGTGGGACTGCTACTTCACCCTCACTTCTGGAGCTAGTCAACAGAAATGCGAAAACAACTGATTCACACAGGAAAGGCCAGTTCTGCCCTAAAAGACACCACACTCAAGTTCTTTATAAAACTAAATATTTCACATATTAAAATTGAAGTATTTCCATTTCAGTTGAGACAAATAATGAATTTCTTCTATGTTAATGCATATTAATGGCAACTTTAGGAAGGCATAGATGCACTCATGAATATGTCCATTCATACAACCAATTTCTGGACTGGCAAATATAGTTTCCCTCACTGCCAAATTTTGTACAACATTCAGCTTTTGTTACTGTCAATGCAACAGCCCCACTAGCAATATAGCTTACAGAGTTTTGCAATTTTTTCTACCTGCTATGAATGGAATATAAACCTATGCTAGTGTCATTCTGCTCATTATACTTCAAGTCTGGATTATCCTAATTCATATTATTGTTCTTAACAAAAGATTTTGAGAAAATACAACTTTTCTAACATTAATTTTTCACAAGCCACTCTGAGCGGTCTCTGTCAGTATTACCCAATAGAACTACAAATGACAAATGCTGCAGATATTGTTCCTGCTTAGAAATTTACTAGTTAATGTGGTTGGCACAGATGTATTATTCATCAAAAGTGTAGTTACTCATTGCTTTGCAGTTTTATGCTAAGAACTGTATGATATTTAATGAAACTAAAAAAATCACAGTCAATTAGATTAAAAACACAGATGTTCTAACAAAATATGTAACTAACTCCTTGTAATGTATTTGAACTGTTTCTTTTTCTTAGTCTGCATTGTGCCAATTGATATATGAATCCTAAACAGAGGACTGAACTGAATAGCATTTATAATAGAAACTATTATCAAGCAGGGAAAAAAAATGTAATAAAACCTGAGAGAACTGAAAACATTTCTTCTGGTATCTACATTGAGATCTATTAATATATTTCATTAACACCTACAGAAATATATTGCCTATTACTTTGTTTATCAACTTCAGCCTTATTTCTTCTAATTATACAAGCATAAATCTTTCCCTAGACTCAACTCAGAAGCAACCTGTGTAATATGGATTATACTTATGTTTTATCAGTCCTAAGCTAGAGTTGGAATAGTTGCAAGATACAAGCTTGCTGACACAGTTTATTTTCTTAATTGCATAAAAAGCTGGTTTATAACTTGAACTTCTCAGGAAACAATAAGCCATCTCTATATGCTGAATTCAAGTTCCCATAAAAAAATTAATAAGCTTATCTGAATAAAATAACTTGTAAATTAACTCGGTTTTCTCTGATTCTTTTTGTATTTTGGTCAGTGTAGACCTTAGCAATGATATTAGTTCTAGTGTGGGAAAATACCGTAATTGAAATCTGGTAAGTTATTTGCAGATTTCAAGTTTTTCTTTACACTGTGCTGACATTTAGTACAGCCCTGGTGAGGAAAACAATACTGCCATTCATAGCTCTAGACCTAGATTTCAATTGACTTAAGCAGGCACAATGAAACTTGCTCATTCACTGGTTACCCATATTGTGTTCTCAAATTCTCTCTCAGCAAAAGTATGACTCAGTAAGGTATGGTTGCATAGACAAGGGCCCAGAACAAGAGACACTAGTTTTGTCTGATGGTATGAGGAAGTTTTGAAAGGATCTTTTCTTCCAGATGGTGTTAAATTCAGCTACCTTTTTAACATTGGCCTTGCACAGCAACTGCTGCTCCCTTTTCACAGAGAATAAGCCTGGATTCCTGCTAGTTAGCATGCATACTCACACAACCTGCAACTTCACTCCAACTGTTTTATGACAGTGGCATGCTAAATAAATTTCATGTGGTTTTTCCTAGTGCTAAAACTAGCCTTCAAAGGACTGCTCAACTGGTATTTACACTTATTTTTATTTAAAGATGTATATTGTTTGGGGTTTTTTTACAAGTTTTAAGGAAACAGCAATTTACTGATAGATAATTTTGCATAACATTACTTGCTACATGAGGCAAGCATAAACTTGGAGAGCATGCTACATTTTAAGATGGTCTCTTTTCCCAAGTCAGATTTGCAGGAGATGGGGCATTTTGATTCTAAGTAATGAAGGAAAAATAATAACAATAACAATAATATAATTAGTAGTAGTAATAGTAGCAGTAGCAGAAGTAGTAGTGTTTTATTAATTTATAGTCATGTAACTTCAATATGGTACAAATCAATTTAATATTATAAGGATTATAATTGTGTTTTTCCTGGGTGTTTTTATCAACAAATTTGCATAAAATACCAAGATGCAAGCAAAAGCTTGAGTTAATTTACTCCACTGGATGCCTGAGCAAACAAGAGGTTTCCCCAGAAAAGAGTTTATTGCCTTAACTGAAGGTCTTTCAGAAAGAAAACCACATACTTTGTAATGTAAATATTAATTGTTGTAGACAATCGCTCTAGGTAAATAGCACCCCTGGATAGAAGTAAATGAAAGGCATACAGGCACTCAAAATGAAAGACTGGTTGCACAAACAGTGCTTCAAATGTAAATAAACAAGGGGCTTCTCATCGGTCACTACAGTAGTAAAAATTTGGCATGTGTACAGCAGCTAAAGTGGGAATTCATGTAAATACAGATTGGCTGGGGTACTAGCTGAATCAGTAAAAACGCCAAGTAAGCCTTAAAAATCCTATAGAATATATTTGGAACTACAGGGAAGAGGAGATTACTTCAGAGGTTAATTATTTATTTTAAATCAACAGTGCGTGTCTTGTTTCTAGGACCCGTTTGATGGTCCTCTGCTTCCTTCCTCTCAGAGTATGTGATGTAAAGGTATTTCCATTATAAACACCTGAACAGTATTTTATGTGTCATCCTATTCATAAGTAAAAATTGAAAAAAAACCCAAAATAAAAAAAACCTCAAAACACCAAACCCACAAACCAACAAACCGCCTGTACAAAGCCAGCCCTTTAATTTATGAAGAACACTGAGAATTGTTTCCTTATTTCTGATCTTATTTTAATCTACCTTAGAGATGTTAAATTTCTAAGATAGTATTAGACACTAGTTTGCCTCTGGAAAGATGCTTTGGCTGAATTCAAAGGAAAATGTTGCCCTTAAAAATTAAACCTGCTCAATTTCACTGTAAAACGTGTCTAAACTGCAATAATGATAAATATGAATAACACCCAAACAAGTGTTTATTAAAACCCATGAGATATTTGCAAGGTTAACACATTGATATTTTTTTCCATCAGGGAAGAGAGGCACAATCTCCATAGCTGCACCTCCCAGGTTGCCTTGCCTCTGCCTTGCCTCTCCAAAATTATCTGCAATACTTGGGCCACAGAAGAAAAGTGAAACTTGCTCCCAAGGAACTTGTACTGAGGTTTCAGAATTAAGAGTGTGCAGCCACAGAGCAGTTGGTGTTCTCACTTGGGAGTCTGCAGATGGCTGTGGGTGGGAAATACCTCCACTTATGGAGGCAATGGAGATGAGTATGGTATAGTGCACTTGAGGGTTTTTTCATTCTGCAGCCCCCAGCAGAGCTGTCTGTCACGGGCTGCCGAGGCATGGAATTGCCACTTGCCCTGAGCGTGGGAATGGAAGTGCCCAGCCGTTCACATCTCTTGCAGGTCGTTTAACGGAATCAATTAGGCAAGACAGACCGTCAGCTTCCCCACCCCCTTTCCATTTCTGTCAGGGCTATATACATCCTAATTATTTCAGTTTGGGATGCCAGAACTGTTTCCTAGATAGATCTGACCATCCTTAAACAAAAAGAGAGGAGGCGCACACGTGGATTTTTTTAGTAAATGTCACTTTCATTTCCAATGCTAGGCACAGAGTAAGACGGAACATTTTTAACACTGACAGGGGAAGAGGCAATCTCATCTCCATCATGTCCTTCTGCTTCAATAGCCTCCTCAAAGAAACCTCGGAACAGAGAAGCATCTGTGCTTGCATTTTGAACAGAAGAATAAAAACTGGCCATCACTTTTTTTCATCCTTCTGCAGTTGCACCAAGTTCTCAGTAGCTATAAATTGTTAGGCTTGCCTACACTTCAATGTAAACTTTTTTTGAAAGCCTGGTTTCATGTTATTTGAAATAAATCCCTCAGTGCTTTGTCTAAGATGAATGCAAACTGATTTTTTTCCAGTTCAGTCCACACTGTATCATCACCACCAACAGCAACCATCATCATCATCCTAACCAACTACCAGCTTTATTTTTAAAGCCATTTCATTGCAATGAATAATTTTGCAAAATGAAGCAGCATTTCCAAATAACTTTCTAAAAAAAAAAAAATCTCAGCTCAGTTAAATGTTAACTGGTCGAGGTTTCTCTTTATTTATTTAACAGCAATAGCTGCACATGCAATGTTTACCATTGGTACTATTTCCTTGTTGCAGCATTTAGCATCTGACAATTTCATATTTTGGACTAAGTATGCTATTTAATTCCCTCCACTCCCACCTTTAGCTATAAAAATGTTGATTCAATAAGAATTGCTGACCTTTCTTGGTTGTTTTTTATTTTTTGTTTATTTGGGTTTTTTTATTCTCTTGCAGTAGTCTTTCATTTCCACATGGTGTACGATGATCTTGAAGGAGTTTTTACTTTCGGTTATCTAGCTTTATGAAGACCAAAACACTCATACAGCTAGATAACCAAAGATAACAACTCACTTCCCTCCAGCTTTCCTTGCTAGAATCCAAATTTTTTTAATAGATGTGCAATTTCCTCCAAGAGTGCCAGTGCTGCTTTAAAATAGTCATCCTTTTATGCAATTGTGACCTGATGTGTGTGTGTGCATGTGTGCATGCTCAGCTAATAACATCCAAAAAACATCTGTTGTCTTCAAAGTTTATTCCAAACTTTTTCTTTCAGTCAGTAATTTCCAGCAGGGATAGCCAACAATTCATCTGTTAATATCAGAAAAACCCCAGCTATTAAGGTGTATCAAGATGTGATAAGACTGAAAATGCATTCATCCCTTCACAAGCTTCTATTTGCATTATAAATTGCTTCAGCGTCATGAAAGACTCTTTAGACTCTATAAAGATGCAAAACCATTGTCAGTGTAAGGAAGAAAAAAAAAAGCACATTTCAGTAAAAAGTTACAAGATTATTTGAGAATCCAGCTCCTGATCCCTTTATATTATGCATGGTATAGAGTTTTTTTACCAAATGGTGGCAACTTGACTGTAAATATCTTGCACGTATGTGTGTTTTGCAGGGGGAGATCCTTGCTTTCTCAGGACTCCTAGAACTGGGAAGAAGCAGTCTTGCTGGCTTGCTGCTACCCCCGGTCTGAAAGAAGGAGAAAAGTGGCATCATTGGAGGACCTTTAGTGCCAAAATGTGGACCAGCCCAGCAAGATCAGAGGTCC
This sequence comes from Erpornis zantholeuca, assembly GCA_013400515.1. Lineage (NCBI taxonomy): Eukaryota > Metazoa > Chordata > Aves > Passeriformes > Timaliidae > Erpornis > Erpornis zantholeuca. The sequence continues at coordinate 15,258 of VZTN01002580.1, read as the reverse complement.
TGGACCACAGGAAACAAAGGTAATGATGATGTCATGAGAAATTCCAAGTACGCATGGTTATTGATATGCATGAGTGATCAGCGATCTGCCCCTGCTCGCCACAGCAGCAGCAGCAGCAGCAGCCTGGGACTAAGCCCTCTGTTGCTCCCAACTGCAGGAAAATCCACCTGCTGCCTTTACCTTCCTTCTTGCTAGCATAGATCACTCTAATATCGGAAGACTAGAAGAATTCTCTCTCTAAGGATAGATAAAAGCACTTCAGATCTGTGGAACGTCTTTGCCTGCATTTCTTTTGGAAGCCTCTGCTTGTGCAGTGAGATGTGAGGCACTTAGCTATATCTTAAAGTGGGGCCTTGCTTTCTGAGACTGGATTACACAGTAGTCGATGTATAGCTACTTTGACAATTTGCCCTGCTGTGATGTGTTTTTAATGGCTTCACAGCTTGGTTATGTTTTGTGTCTATAGCAATTTGCAGGTATTTACACCAGGATGACTGTGCAACTAATTTTCCTCTATGTGTTTATTTTGAATGCTGCTTATATTACTCAAGAAATTGATGAAGGCAAGTCTTTCTAAACTGTTAGAATGGATTATGTACCATTCTAAGATTTGAGTCTCTCAATTCACCTCTCCACATTATACTTTAAATTATTTAACATTATAATTTGTATAGAATTTTTCTAAGTCCAAAGTGCAGAAAATAAAGGTCTCTCAACTGTACATGATACAATGAAACTCCAGACCAAGATCTACAATATTTACTGTTGAAATTAATAAATGTATTTCAAAAGCTCATACATACTGTGGTCAGTATAAGATGCATATTGAAGAATTCAGCATAGAGAACATGAACTGCTCTACACTTCTAAAGGAATTCTTGCTTGAAATTCATGGTGCTACTATTCTTTTAAGGTGTAAAATAAAACAATGCATCATGCTTTATGTTCCTGGGGAGTTATAGGGAATACATCTCACTGCATCTAAATAGATTCCTTTGTAAATTAACCTGTTTGCATTATTACTGTTTTTAAGGGGAAATATTTAAATGCATGAAGTAGAACTGAAATCCTTGTTCTGTAATGACTGTATAGCCTGCTCACATAATAAAGCACGTGTGCTTGTATGTACACAGGGGAACCATGTATACATGTGTAGGACTAAGTACATGTGTACAGGTATTTGCATTTAAATACATATATTTAATTTGTGGTTACACTGTAAAATTATATCTATATATCAATTTTTTTCATAGATTAATATTACAAAAGCATGAAAAAGGGAAAACAATGTAATTTATCAGACAAGGCCCAAAATTAATACTGCTACCAAGAAGCAGCACATAAATATTACTAATGTGCCAAATCCTGAATTCATTAGTGATATTACTAATGAGACCATTCATTTGTACTTTCAGATTATCAGCCTCTGAAATGGAGCTTTTCTTTTTTTTTTTTTTAATGTGTCTTAGATACTCTGGTATAAGGAAACACTACAATTTGCCACCAGTGCTTGGTATATGTGAGATGTATGAGCTAATTATGCCAGTGCTCTTTTCAGATTATACAGTTTGGCATAAAATGGTTAGAATTCTTATAACATTATACTATTCATTACTGTGCTTGACAATTAGACATCTGATGTATCTAAAGGCACATGATCATTTTGATATGTAAAATTCTAATGAGCTTCTCTAAATTGGAAATTAAAAAGATGTTTTTTCTTGCAATAGCTAAAGGCAGCAATATTAGTGGTTAGGCATGTGTTACATCCAATTGGATTGTGCATTTATGCATTGCATTGTCAGAGGCATGAAAATTCAGGTATTCCTTGTGTGTGCATGTCTATGCTTATACAGATATTTCTATATATAATACATATTAACACAGACACATGTACACATTAATGTGTACATTAAAGCATGTTACCATGTCACAGGATTTGCAGTTAAATGCAAGGCATTGCTGTTTCAAAGATGCAAAATACACCTTTAAAACTTCAAGCTCTGCTCTCAAGACCACCTTACTCACACAGACTTAAGAAGTAACTACAATTACTTAAGAAGTAACTACAATACACATTTTGTTGAATAATCATTAGATCCTCAGAAAGTCAAAAGAGCCAACATGAAAATTATAACCTAACTGTTCATTAGCTGTATTGCCAATTAAATTTTCTAACTTTTGCTCATCTAGAAGGGCCTTGAAATCAAAGGGTGCCCAGCAAGTCTGCACAAAAAATATTTGCTTATTGTGAATATAAAAAAAATCTATACAGAAATTGCTATTTTTTTCCAAAATCACTTTAGAGTAATCTGCATATTGGAAGATATGGAATCTGAACATTTATTTTTTTCCTCCTGCCTTCCTAATAAATGCCCATTAGTGGACTTTAAATTGGTATGTGATTGCCATGCTTGTTTCCTAATTTTTATAGGTCTCCAGATGGATGTGATGTAAAGAAGAAACATCCTCCATGTATTTTTTAAGAAGTCTCCATTTGTTTTAAAGAGGAATAGTTATGATTCTGTAATTATTAGACTCGTTCCAATGATGGTATTCCCGTCTTCTGTATGGAATATTTATAGGAACCCTATTTAAATTGTGATGAAGTACATAACTGTATAACATATGAATACTCTTTTCCTACTAAATTAGAAGTCATGTAAATTTAAAACGCCACACCAATACAATACAGGCAAGAATTTCCTGCATAATATCCCTTTCCTTTCAGCCAGGTAAGTCACTTGACTGGCTTTCCTTCTAATAAGTGTCTTTATAATTTCTTTTGTGACCACAATTGAATTTTACAGGCAACTGCAGATTACATTTCTGTTATGTTGAACATATGGTATGCAAAGGGATATCCATAGTACAAAATAAGATTAGGCAGACTATCAAGAATGCAAAAATTTGGAAGAGAAAAGAAAACCACACTCAGTAATTTCACATGAATACACTATGCACCGTTTAAGAACATGTTCTATCACCTGACTTTTATTATTAAACAAAAACCAAAAAATACCATTCCTTGTCCTGATTGTCATTCCCTGTGGTCTTCCTGCATTGATTAAATCCGAAAAATAGCTACAAAAAAGTCAAAGGATCATAATTTAAATTATTTTACAGTTCTTGTTCATGAAATGTATGTAAATATATAAATGCATGTGTGTTCAGGAGGTGGTGTGTATATCAAGATTTGGAAATTATTCAATAACTTACTAAAACACTTGACTAGATTAAACAGGGAAATAGCTAGTCATGTTTCCAACAGATGATCTAATATGACATAAAAAAGATATTAGTAATGTGCTCCAGTATCTGCAGGGTTAAATGTGGTAATTAATATTTGCAGGACCTAATTAATTAAAAAAAAAATCAATTCCATAATTATTTGTGGACACCTATCATGAAAAAGAAAACAATTTAAGAATATTTGGGACCGCTGAATACAGATGCTGAAAGGTACAGAGGCATATATAATATTTGCATACTGTAACCTGCCAGTTACTTTAATACTTTGGTCTCATGAAAAGGAGGAGATGGAGGCTCTATCTTCCCTTCAGTTCTAAACATGTGAAACACATTTAAGGCAGTATGTTCTTGACAGAATTTCCATGTCTTTCACATCACCGATGTCCTGAAATCAGGATCATTAGAAAGGCATGATCTATATTTACACAACTGTTAGTATATCAAGAGCTGTATGTGTAAATAATTTTAACACTTTTTGCATCATATTGATTACATCAGCTCTAGTTTTAAAGCATATTATTTATTACAAAATAACTGAGTTCTTCTATTTTATGGTAAGTTTTTTTTTCTCCCATTTAATGAATCCCGAGCTAGAATTGTCCTTGGAGATGTATGCTAATTGGTGGGTGGGTGTTTTGGTGGGTGGATGAGATGGAGGACTAATAGCACCATTGTATAAATCCCTTTCTTCAATTAACACTCTCTGCCTACCGGCGTCCCGGAGGGCCCACACCAAGGCTGGAGGCAGAGGCTGCTGGGACTATGCCATGCCCCAGCAGCCATTCCCGGACTCTCGGGGCAACGGCACCTAGAGCCGAGGCATGGCCCAGGCCACCACTGCAGCCGCCTCGCCCCCTCAAAAAGGTGTACATTTTAGTCAGGCTGAGCTATGCCAGACGCATCGCACCTGCCCCTGCCACCCCGGACAAGATGAGAATAATTATAAGCTCATGAAACATTTATTAAATCACCCCTGCTCAAAGGGATACATATTTTAATCAAGCTACATTTTGAACAACCCAGTAAGTAATGCCTGCTTGCAATTAAGTGGCCCACAAAGCACAAAGGCACATGGATTTATTAACTGCAGTGAATAATGTCCACCACTTTGACAATCTCAAAAATGAGTTCACCTTTTTTTTTTTCAATTTCACTTTTTAGAAAAGTTTGCAAATGTAGAGTCAACAAAAATTAGCTCCATTATTCTGATTTAAAACCCAGTGAACGATTGTTCCTATGTCTATATGTTGCTATAGGACACAAAATGAACAACATGGAGACAGTCAGTTTCTCAAGCAGAAAAAGGCACAGTTTAATTCCGACTTCGTTATATATAGATTTCTGAGAACGACCATGGATTGAAGGATGAGGTTGCCTCCTCTCCAACCACACTGGTCAAATTAGAAGTTCATTAATTGTTTCCTCCTCAGAAGAGGAGTGAAAACAAAAAGGAACAGTTAGAAAATCATTGCTTTGTTTATATGAAATGTGTGAGAGACTCCACTACAAAAATGCAAACATTCAGAAGGCTGAAAAAATCAGGGCGACATCTATACACCTTAAAAAGGTACCCAGGTACTGCAAAAAAGCTTCTTCTCTTCATACTTAAACATTATAACTCTGCTTTTACTGGCAATATGCTTGACAATTAAGAGTTCCCACACCTAACCACACACGACCAACAAGTTTAGCATAAGATATACAAAATCAGCTAACCAATATAAGCCACTGTGTTAACTCATAAAACTGTGCCTTGTTAATCAAATTTCCCTCGCGGTCACCAGTGGAAGTTTCTGGAGCCCTACTCAAGATCACCTGTTTTGTTTGACGCTGGGTGAGGCAGCCCCTACCCCCGAACCTGTCACAAAGCTGCTAACTGAGCTCAGGTTCTCATATACCCACTCCCTCAACTGGAAAACATGGAAGTGCAATAAAGTTGCTCTCTCTCCCTTCTATAATGAATTCAGGTTCTGTAAATCCCCCTCACAATACTTACATTTGTTCTTTATAAAAAAAAAGATTTGACCCCAGATCTAAATGAATCTCTAGTAGAAAACAAAGATTCCCACCATGGTGAAGACCCCTTTAAAGCACAGAAAGCACGTTCTTTCATATCTCCAGAAATCCAGATCTTTCTCCTTGTGATCTCTATTTAAAAGTGCCACTTATTTCCATGATGTAATTCTTGCACAATTGGTTCTAAAATAATTAGAAAGCTTCCATAAGGAAAAATGGAGGGGAGGCAAAAGGGTATGGTTTTGGGATGTTTTCTTCTTTTTTTTTTTTCCATGTTGCTTCCTCCGCCCCAGAGTAGAAAGTGAAGTGTTGCATGTGAGGCTCTACAAGGGTTTTTTTTTGGCAGAGGGGAGACAGATTGGCCAAGGTCTAGTCCAGCCCTCTCTGCTGAGGAGAATGTGCTCTGAGATTCAACCAGTTTTCCCAACACTTTTGTTGCTCATGTACTGAAGCCCTTTTGTTCATCCATTGCCAGTCTTTTCCCGTTCCTACTATATGTTTATGCATTGCCAGAGATAATGAATTTACACCAAAACCTCTCATAGTCCCATTTTGACAGAGAGAACAAGTTAGAAATACCTCATCTAAAGAAGAGCAATGGCTACATATTCCTAGAGAAGAAAAGCACACATTTCTTTTGAAACACCAAATGGTCGAGTTTTTCTAAGGTGCTTGCTTCCAGCTAACTTCTGAAGAAGTGATTCTTCTGAGTACTGATTTTGGGAGATATTACAATTTCGTGTAGCTTGTCAAAATTGATCAACCAGTCAACGACAATAATAATAATAACAACAACAAAAATAATCCCCTTCAATTTGTTATCATGAAACTTGTAGTGTGACCTCTTGTCAACACAGTGATTGCTGGAAGGAGACTTTCTTAAACTTTTTATGGTTTCCTTCTTTTCCTTCTCATTCAATGCTTCAAGTTCAAAACCAGTGGCACAGAATCAATACCTTGCCCATGAAAAAGCCAGCTCTTTTTAGAGCTCAGGAACTAGGCAAAGAGCCGCATGGTACCTTTGGAGAAGTTTGGGGGTGTCTGACCACAGAAGGTGTGGGGAGAGGGAGGGGGTGCACCACAAGAGAGGGAGGCAGGACGGCTCTCAGGTATGTGCCCAGGAGGATGCAGCAATGGGGTTGTGCTCAACATTTGCGGTGGGCAGGAAATGGGTTGGCAGGGGTGGTTACAGGGCAGAGGTGCCCACGGACAAGCCTCAGAGGGGATTTGGGGAGGGCCAGGGGTTTGGGAGTCTGTCAGACAGCCTGTCCCTGCCTGAGGTGACTGCATGACATCTGCACATGTTTTTTTTCCATGTGCTGTGTTGTAGTCATGTGGGCAAGTGTCAAGGAGTGTGAGCATGTCTGAAGAATGTCAGGGGAGGTATTGGGTCAGGGACAATACTAAAAAATGTGCATATATATATATACATATTATGTCGTGTGTATGGTATATATATATATATATGTTATATGGGAATCCCATCCAGAGTGTGGCTCCAGGGAGAGAGTAGTTTGCAGAGGCACAGATTTCCTGCCAGCTACTGCCAAGGACAGCAGTCCAGCCATCCTGTCCTGGCCATGGCCCTTCACAACCCCTGTCGCAGCCCAGTCACGCACAGCACCCATGGATTCTCCTGCCAACACAGCCCCTGGGGACAAGGCAGACCGACAGAACTCTATAAGAATAAAAATGCAATCTCAGACTAAAATAACAAAATTCAGGGCAAACCCTGGCTACACAAAACTGCTGAGAGGATTTATAAAACCCTGGATCAGTCTCTCAATCAGAAATACACTCATGTTTCCATTCCCTGGCTTGGCCATGTAAGTGTAGTCAAGATGTTTGAATAGAGAAGCAGCGCATGAGTGTGTGTGGGTATAAGCCTGTGTGTGCATGTGTATACCCACTGGCTTGCAGCTGTTTTGCTCTAAGAGAAACTGTGTCAAGTTCTAAAGAGATGCTCTGGAACATAACAAAACAGACAAACAAACAAACAAGAAAAAACTTAGATCCTATTAAAGATTACCATTCATTTTCAAAACATCGATTGCATTTAATTCTACAGCCTCACCAGTAAAAATTCCCTGAGAGCTAAAATTTCTCAAATCATTTTAAACCGAGGTATTTCTAAAGGGAAAAAGAGTGTAGGGAAAGATATAGAGCAGATATCTTTAGAAAATTGCTCATGTCTACCCTTTTCTACCTTGGTAACAAAGCCAACATTCTACAGTCAGATATCCGAGAACCCTTTAATACAGCTTCTCTTGCCAAATGGGAGGACACAGGAGAGTAGTTTTGACTTGCAGATCAGATCAGCTGGAGGAGTGAATGGCTTGCCCAGAGCCTGGCAACTTTTTTCATTTTCTGCCTCTTCTTAAACTGGCACTCATATCAGTGAATCCCTTACACAGAACTACTAACAGTGTTTTGATACAGTCATTTGAAATAATGATTTACCTGCACTGCGTGTGTCATGCAATACTGGGAGGGGGGGAGTTTTTGTGTCTTGATCGGTGTTTTCTATCTCCCGCTCATCATCTGATGAAGAGGAGCGGCGGCGTTCCCGGGGACGGTGATAGGGCACCGAGAGGGTGGGCTTTATTTTGCCTCCGTGTAGGGAGAGAAGGCGGGCCAGACAGGTTAATGTTTTCGGGGTTTTTTTAATATTTATTTTATTGGGCAGGGGCTCTGATCAGTATGGGAAAGCTACGAGCGGAGCCAAGCAGCCAACGCTGCTGCCGACGGTGCCTAATGGCAGTCCGGCCACCTCCCCGCTAGGGTCGCCACTTTGGACTTGCCCGGCACGGTCCGATGAGGCTCGGCTGGGAGGGGCTCCGGCTATGCACCCCCACCGTCGCGTCCCCCATCCTCGCTTCACGTTCAAGGTTTAACATCGAGGTCATATTCATTGACGTCAGCTTGAGGTTTACTCTACGTCCGGCTACATTTGCATACATCAAAGAAATTAGGGCATTAAATAAATATGTAAATCCTACTGCTTGGAGAAGAGACTGAAGATTCCTGGAGAGATCGTCCCTATTAATGAAGATCGCAATTAATGCAACAAACAATCCGTTATCCCGTCCTCCTCTCCGCCAAACATCATAAAGAACAACAACAATAAAAACCCTGAAGTAACAAATATCAGTTAGGCACGGAAGCCTGGGGTGCACCGGCTGGGACCGGAGGCGACGCGGCACGGAAAAGATCCCGTCTCAGAGCAAGCTGCTCCAGACGGCTCCCTACGCATAATCAGGGCTTCACCGCTGCCCCTTTCTGCGCCATTCTCCACCATTCCCCTCCCCTCCCCTCCTCTCTTCCTCATACTGTTGGTTCCACCGTGTATTATTTTTAATATTGATGCATATGTAAAGTTATATTTGCAGTTTTAAATTTACCCAAAGTTAGAAGTTATTGCTTTTTCTCTGATCTCTCCTTTCTTTTTTTCTTTTTTTTTTTTTTTGGTCCCCTCTTTTCTCCCCTCCCCTTCTTCTTTTGGCATGACTGATGTGTATGTGCCTTTATATGTAGTTTCCTCCCTGCTTCTGTTTGTATAAGGTTACAAAATATGCACAAAGCTAATAAAGCAAATAAAGGTGCACAACATGCTTATCAGGTATTAAGAGGAGAGATATCACTGCCATGTTCAGCAATAATACCAATAGGTCGAACCTGGAAATTTGACCACCTAATTAACTTCATATAAGAAAAAAAAAAATTCTGTTTGAAAGTGTGAGGCAATATAGATAATGCATGTAATGGGGGCTGATTCAAATGATTTATAAGATTTCATTGCAGAATTGCGACCTATAAATGCACTTATATCTTTCTGGATTTCAGGAATGTTTTATTTCAGTATATTATCTTAAAATGTGTAGACCCAGGTATGGAGTGCTTTTTCTAAGGAAGACATTTTGTACATTCTGTCTTAACTGCTTACTTTATTAAATGTATTACAATTCATGTTAGCATGGGTAGGTTTTAAGGAACTACCTAAGTCTTTACTGGAAATACATTTTTAAAGTTTATTTTAAAACATTGCCGTTATCATTACATTATCTGAAAACCCACAGGCTTTGAATTACATTTTAAAACAATATTCGCTCATTTCTCTTTACCTTTATGGGGAAATTCTTATTTTAAAAAAAGAGAGTAGTTTAAACATTATTAAAACCACAAGATTGCTCTATTTTTATATTCCGGAAACAATATATTTTAAACGAGTAATGCTTTCCATAAGAACAATGCCCAACCATATATGCATATTTTCTTAAAAAAAAAAAATCTAAATTCATGCATAGGTAATTACTTACACCATGGATTACTTACCTGCATAAACATATAAGGTGAAAATTACCTCCCCTTCAAGACTGCAGCACATATATTTTTTTTAAAAATAAAGATCAGAATGTCATACTTGGTTTGTATTGCTCAGTACCTATTTCTCAACATGTATATTTTCTTTGGATTTCTTATGGTATTTCCAGCACTACCTCTAGCTCCAGTTGCACAAGACCTACACACTAAAGTGCTCACATGTCACCCAAGCAAAAGTGGTCAGATGCCTACCCATAAAACATTTTAAAATCATGGAAACAGGTACTATAATCCATTAGGTTAGTTCTTACCATAAAGAGCAATAATTTATATAAGTAGGTACTTTTTTTGCACATTTTAATGAATAACAGTAGGGCAACAAATGTATCTGCAGGTGCCCATTTACAAGTGATGTTGGGGATTCAGTCCACGAAATTTATTATTTTTGCTGCTTTTAATTAGCTCACATGAATCATGCTCCCCTATAAATTTGTAGTAACATATGCAGGCAGACCCACAGAAGTGAGTGTCTAGCCCAAGTTCGGGTGTGTGCACAGGTAGCAGATGGCACAGAAGGAGAGCGAGGAGTGTGTGTAGGTTTTGGTGATCAGGGGTATATTGGTATGTTACATCTCCTCTGCCCACGGCACAAATGTGCCCCGGTGCGTCTGTCTCCCACGGAAGCGCGGCCCTAGCCACCTCCCTGCCCCCGGCTGCCTCTGTGGCGCAGGGCAATGACCCCACGTCCCGTCACTCCCCGTGCTGCTGCTGCTGCTGCTGCTTACCCCCACCGCCGGCTCGCTGCGCACCGCCGTTGCCCCTGACGGCACCGCACCCGGCGGGATGGGACGTAAGGCGCCGATGCCAGTGCTCTGCCCCAGTTGGGCTGCCTCAGGAGCAGTGCCTGAGCCCCCTCCCCTCCATCTCCCCTTCGTCTCTACCCTCGTCGCTACAGCCACACACCTGCCCCCCTCCCTTCTACCATTACCATACGGAGGCTGAGTCCCCGCGAATCACAAAGGCAGCGGGTGACATTTGAATAAGCCCTGCAGCCGGCAGCAGCACCAGCTCCTGAAGCGACAGCGCTCTGCGCGGGCCGTTTCCTCAGCCCGTCCGCTCCTCCCCCGCCCCGGCATGTGCCACAGACACGGTGGGGACAGCTGCCTTGCCTCAGTCACTTGCCACTTTAGCTCTAATTTCACGGGTAGAATATGAAAAATAAATACTCCCCCAACTTGCCACCTGATACTTAGCCTTTTAAAGCTAAAAATAAAGGCGCGTAAAACTCACAAATTATTTCAAAATGCCACCGAAGTGACGATTTCATGGATTTCAGATAGAAAAAAAGGGTAGCATTAATAATATTCAAATTTGGGGTAATCGCTACAGCTGATCGTTACAGATGAGAGAGGGCGTCAGGTTGACGTGACGGACATCGATGAAATAGATCCCCTTCCTCGTCTTTTTTGCAATACTTTTAATGGCTAAAATAATCTAAATATTCAATATTTTAAACTTATATTTTCCTTCTCTTCAGCCATGTCTATCTATCTTTTAATCATAATCTGCGACGATATGCTCTATGTGTGAACATTCACGTTTTGGCATTATTTACAGATTGGGTTAGAAGAAGAGAGCCATAGGTAAAGAAAAAGTATTTTCTAATTTTTCTCTAAATTTAAACCTTCGAAAGAAAATTTGAAAAATGACAACCATGTCATTTTAGGTAGAATAACTGAACCTTAAAATGAGAAATTTTTTTTAGTAAGGAAAAGGCTGGATTTAGTGGCTTTCGCCCTTGTAAAAGTTCGTAATTTGGACCTCTTTATATGTCCAGTGTGAATGCATCTAATAATAAACATCCTTTAGAAAAAAAGAAAACCCTAAGACATGCTAATGTCTCTTTATTTAATAATGTCTCCCCTGATTAGAGGTAGAAAGACAAGAGGAATAGCAGGGGAAGAGGTAGTGAGAATTTTAATATTCATTATTTTCATGCATATTTAAAATAATCTCTAAATTGTTAGATTTCCTGGCAGGAGAGTGAAGGGGTGATGTAAACTCTGTTAGATACGTTTTTCAGTGAGCATTCGAAACATTAACTTCAACATCAATCTAGGAAAAGTAGACAATGCAGTTGAGTTCCCATATATGATATATTTATGGTTTTCAGTACTAATAGCTAGATTGTCTTTATGTCTTTTCTGTTGTTCTATTTTTATAATCAGTTTATAACTTGGCATAAAATAAGCAATCAATACATTAAGGTTCGAAATGAACAGTTATTTTTCTGTTTTCCATAACTGACTCACACAGAGGACAAAACCTGATTTTGTTTCGGTTTGGATATTTTTTTTCCTTTACATCAGCTTCGAACCAAGTGGAAAAGATTGTCAGGGCGTGGGTATCCCTCAGCTCTATGACTCCTCGAAAGAGTGTTTCCTACCCAAAGTCCTCTCCTTGCCTCCGCGGGGGATGCAGCTGCTCGAGGTCGGCTGCCTGCAGTCCTGGAGACCCGAGCCAGGTCGGGGTGTCCCAGTAGGCGCAGCTTTCCAGCCCCCGCGGAGGCTGTGTCCGGCAGAGAGACAGCGACATCTACCGGTGTTCGGCACAGCCTTGGCGAGCGCGGTCGATCGGCGGAGTTAGGGCGAGAGGAGGGGCCACATCGCACGGCGCTACTTTGCCCAACCTAGCGCAGCCTGGAGAGAAGACATCAAGGCAACGATCGTCTCTGCTCGACCCACTGTAAAGCAAGAATTCAGCCCCACTAGAACGACCATTTCATTGGGCACACCTCCGCATACACACACTCCCGACTCCAGATCTGGGCTGTATCCCACAAAAATCAGACCTCATCGGGATGATGATTGCCTCACTGCGAGCAAAGTCTTCCCAGAGAAGCTCGAGAACAACGCACTGAGAGCAGAGGGAAGGGCAACACCTGTGTGTTCTCCCTGCCGTTACTATCTCACCCCAGCATCTCTCCCCTTATTTGTACTGTCTTATATACACGCGGAAAGGCAATATTCCACAAACACATTACAGCAGGAATAATCACCGCCTTCTCAGTGCTTTGCATTTTAATTGCCAGGATTAAAAAAAAAAAAAAAGGGATCACTTTGTGTATTCCTGTTTGAAGAAAAGCATGGCTTATAAACCGTGAGAAGGGGAACAACAATATTAACAGAAGCAAGAGTAAAATTGTAAAATTTTACTATTTGCCCCAGCGGAATGGCCCTATTCTCTATTTAATTTTTGTGCTGATGCTGTGAGGAAAGAACTTTTTATTGGAAACACTTTCTATCTGATTGTATTACTCTTTACCTTATCCATACTCTCTTTCCCTCTTTTTAATAATTAAAAAATTAAATGAAAGGGACAGATTTATGTTACTAATAGGCAGTTTTTATAAGTACAAATGGCAATGAAGGAGCACTAATCGTGTTGTTTTTAGGAGGGTGAGATTGGATTAAGTGTCCCTTTCTGTTGTTTTTATTCTAGTACTTCATTAGCCAAGTGTACTTTGATAATTAATTTCCAAGATCTCGTTCTAGGAATTTTGGTTGTTTCATATATCAATAGGCTTTCCTCAACGGGCTATAGTTGGAGAAAATAATAAATTGTCTGTTTTGAATTACATTTTTTGTGCACCTGCAAGAGAAAAATTTTGCTAAATAACCCTAGTCTTGAGAATAAATGAGTTTGTCACTAGTAGCATCACAAGACCGAGGAGCATTCAGTCTTAGAAAATGTATGTCTACTTAAAGGAACCAATATAACATTAAGATCAATGAAAAATCAGCTTGTATCCTCAAGTACTGAACAGGTCTCTAAATACCGGTTGATCACACCTAGTCCAAAATCAAGAACAAGCACTAACATTGTCCTGGCTCTTGTTCCAAAGAACATTGTTCTCTTCTTTTACTAACTCCAGGAACTGCTGATAATAACTTCTACACTAAAATAATAGTAACGGGTGACTCTCATTTTGCCCTAGACACGCCGACATCTTCCCATCCCATCCCATCCTAACTCATACCCCAAACCCAGAAAGAGCAGCGGCCAGGGCTGGCGGTCGCACATCTCCGTACCGTGCTGGCAGGATTCACGAGCGGATCAACGGTGCCCCAGCCCTGTGGCTGACAGACGCCACTGCTCGGACACATTCCCATGCTCTTAGAACCCCCCGGAAGAGAATTGCAGCACCTTCATTAAAACCTTGCCATTTTTCTGAGAGCTGTGTGCATGCCTATTTGACAAAAAGTGCCAGACATCTAATATATTTCTCTCTCGTGTCTGATAACACTAGGACTACTTATTTAATAAAACACCACAGGGTATTGACAGTCCAAACGCACAAAATCATTATAGTCCTTTGCCCTACAAGTGTGTGCGTCCGACCCCCCCCTTCCCTTTTCTTTCCAAGCTTTTCAGTAGCAATGAATGAATCAAGAACTAGAGTAGCATATTCAAATACAAATGAATCAGAACATATAAACCCATCATCTTCAATCGTTAAGTTGAAGAATCGTCAAGGCTATAGTAGGCATATTGCAGAAAACCTGGGAATGGTTGGCAAAGAAGTGCAGTTTGCAGCCGATTAAGACTCATAGAGTGGGATAAAACGGTCACCTACATTTCCAGGGCACCTCCCCTCACACCCCAAAAACTGAACTCAGTGAGAGCAGAAAGAAGTGTATATACGGACTTTAAAATCTGCATAGTCATTATAGAAGGCTTTCTGAAGCTTACCAACTTTGCCAACCTAAGCAGAAGTTTTATTTATTTTCTTCCACTTGTCTCCCTCACATAGACAGTTTTCCAATAGCATTTCTTTTTTTTTTTTTTTTTTTCACCTAATGGACAGACGGTCTTGGGAAAAGCAATTGTTAGCCTTATACATCCAGGGTAGTCAAGAAACCAAACCCTTTCACCTCACCCTAACCAGCAGCAAGGTCTTATTTATTTTGATTATTTGTTAAAAGGCAGCCGGATGGGAACATGACAATTTGCTCTCTCTCTCTTTTTGATACGAGCGGGTGTGTGTACGTATTGCCTTACGTGTACCAGCTCTACCCGAAATGGTGTGAATGCCAGTTTCCCTACAAGTGTTACCGCTTCTGGCTCAATGCACCCTCCGATAGATGTGTGCTTGTGTGTGTTTAACAAACCAATAGGTAAGTCGCTATCAGATGATCAGGCTTGTAATCCAATAGCCTTTGTTCGGTTAAATAAGATTTATCATTAAAAGCAAAAAAATAAGGAAATGGGAGTAAAGACAAGGGGGGGGAGGAGGTACAGAGAAATCTCTTCCTGCTCTCCCAAGCTCTGCTGCTGTCTGGGGTTACTGCGTCCGTCACAGTCCACTCAGCCCAGCATAAACTTTCAGAAGACTGAAGTGCCATAGAAAGCAAACAAGGGAACCGAGGAATCGAAAGGCGGTAAGGAGGCCAGCCGGGGAGTGATAGGTGATGCCCTGCCTTTTCCTCCCGAGCCCTTGGGAGACTGGGGGCAGGGTCGCCTTCCCCAGACACTGTCTTCCTGCCCCATGGGTGACACAGCGGGGCCTCCTCCGGAGCCCAGTGGGGCAATGTCTGGTCTTACCAGGCCCTCGGTAAAGCCCGAGCCCCCGCAAGAGTTCGTGTGTGGGAGCTGTAAGAAACAAGTTCC
>VZTN01002577.1:185913-221546 GCA_013400515.1 Erpornis zantholeuca | reverse complement strand
TGGAGTGAATGTTCTGTACTCAGCTTAACCACCTCAAACTTCAGTGCTGAGCTCAGTGGAGCTCTATCAGCTGACAGCTACCCAGAAAGTTACCTGGTATTTAGCTGGACTGAGGTACTTGGCACTCAGGCTGGACTCAGTAATTCCCCAGCAAAGCATTACAAGACTTTTCAAGCCACACAAGCCCAGACTGGACTGCAAAACCTGTCTGTATCCAAGTGATAATTTATTTGAGCTAGCATGCACAGTAACTGCTTAAAAATGAAAGGTTTTAAATATGGGTGTGGGGCTCCGGCAGTCCTGTGTTTATCACAGACTGGATCGGTCCAGCAAAACACTAAAATTGAGAGAGCCTTAGCCAAATTCCAGCATCTACCAGCTACAGAAGTGTCAAAGTAGTCACAGACTGTGACTAGAACTGACTGGTTAGCCTAAACCAAAACAAGTTGTGCTTGGCATGAGGCTAAAACCATCATCATCTGAAATCCAGAGAAAATGAACAAAGATGACACCCTGTTTTCTAAAGCCAAGAAACGTATGAAATACTAGAAAACAATCAAAGTTGCCAGATCATAAAACACTGGAACAAAGTATTTTAAAATCATGTAATCTCGCTTTAAACAAATTTGCAGAAGCTGGTCTGCATATTCTCCTCCAGTGGCAGATCTCCCTGTCCAAAAATCTTGGGATATTTTAATGACATTGATGTAATTTTTCTTTTAATGGAAACTTGTCTTAAGGCCTCCTGATAGACAGNACTGATAGCTATCTTTGAGTCAGAAAGCCTCAAATGATTTAGCCTTGCAGTGGAGTGAATGTTCTGTACTCAGCTTAACCACCTCAAACTTCAGTGCTGAGCTCAGTGGAGCTCTATCAGCTGACAGCTACCCAGAAAGTTACCTGGTATTTAGCTGGACTGAGGTACTTGGCACTCAGGCTGGACTCAGTAATTCCCCAGCAAAGCATTACAAGACTTTTCAAGCCACACAAGCCCAGACTGGACTGCAAAACCTGTCTGTATCCAAGTGATAATTTATTTGAGCTAGCATGCACAGTAACTGCTTAAAAATGAAAGGTTTTAAATATGGGTGTGGGGCTCCGGCAGTNCTAAAACCATCATCATCTGAAATCCAGAGAAAATGAACAAAGATGACACCCTGTTTTCTAAAGCCAAGAAACGTATGAAATACTAGAAAACAATCAAAGTTGCCAGATCATAAAACACTGGAACAAAGTATTTTAAAATCATGTAATCTCGCTTTAAACAAATTTGCAGAAGCTGGTCTGCATATTCTCCTCCAGTGGCAGATCTCCCTGTCCAAAAATCTTGGGATATTTTAATGACATTGATGTAATTTTTCTTTTAATGGAAACTTGTCTTAAGGCCTCCTGATAGACAGAATGTCTGTATTTCAACAGAGAATGGAATACCATCTCTAAGTATCACTAAATCTATTATTCCTACTCTAACAAAACCTATTGCACTTAGATCAGAAAATTCAAAAAAGTGTTCCACTGAGGTTAATCAATTACTTTGAGCAAATCTAAGAAATTAGCCAAAGTGCAACATTAATGTCTACAATCTATGGAGGTGAATTCTCTGATTTCTTTACATTAAAAAACCTATGCTGCCAAAGATATTCAATCCTTTATTCAAACAGAATCATGCTATTTTTTTTAACAGCTTAGTGGAAAAATGAGAAAAAATGTAATTGTCTGCAGACTATGACTATTTTAGCTGTTAACATGTCTCATTCAACTCTGTGCCCAAACTAGATAACTTAGCAAGGTTACCATGTATGTCTTTGGATAGACTAATAAATCCCTGTGAATAAAGCTGATTGTATTGTACTGATTATTATTTGATAGTGTCTGGCCAATTTTTAACTAAAAAACCATTTTGTTGCAGTCTCTGAGAAATGAATTTGTGTAAAGATGTGAACTATTATGGTGGTCAAAGTGACATGTATTAATTAAATTGACACGATAAGAGATGTGAATCTAGATTTTGTTACGAGCATAATAGAGTATACAGATACACTCAAAATCTTCACTTTTTTCATTTTGGGTTCAGTTGAGGTTTTTTTAGTTTAAAAAAGATTTGTGTACTATAAGTTTCAAAACTTGCCATTGTATTTTTAGGGTGACAGTATAATACTTGAAGAAATACAATAAATGTCAGAATGAATAACAATGTCAAAAGAATCACAGACTTCTCAAAGAGTTTAATGTAAAAATTATCACTGATGATAACTGCAGATTTTTGGCTGACCTCTCTGGCAATAAACAGCTGCACCTAAACACCTATGAGGACGTAATTCTAAATGTGATTGCATTTCCAAAAGCTTAAAAGTACAAGAAGAAAAGAGAGCACATAAAAGTCTGACTAAGTGCTGTCATCAATATAGTATTTCAAAAAAAGCTTTTTGAAAATGTTACTTTTAATAGCATCGGGTGTAAAGAGCAGTGTAATATAGCTTATAAATTACTGGAAGGGCTGTTCACACAGGTTAATAATCAATGACAGCATATGCAGTAGAAAGAGAGAGTCACAGAGGAGTGCTTGCTAACTCCAGTTTTAGTCACCATTAAAGCTAATGATCTGTAGGCAGTGCATGCATCATGGTAAACTAGACCCATCAAATACAGAGTACAGGACCTACTGAGGTAAGTTATCTTCTACCTGCTTTATTACACAGGCACAGCCATGTTAAATTAAACTGATGGTTTTATTAGCACTAGGCTGTATTGAGTCAGGTTTTAAGACAGCTCTCTCATTTCAGAGAGGGATTCTTAATTCAGTGCTTGCAGAAAGATGCAAGATGCTCAGGTTAAGTACAAGACTTCTTATCGCTTTAATCAGCTCTGAAGCACCCCTCTCCTGAAAACCCTCTGAAAATAATGCATATGAAGAAGAAATTAAATAATCTCCTAAATACAAGACATAAGCAGGGACTTGCAGACCATGGCGGGGAGAAGAAGGCTGTGATATCCGGTGGTCATGTCACAGGTGCAGATGACACAGAGATTAGGATGTGAGAACACACCAAAGTACAAGTGCCACTCACACCAGATGTGGGTATGGATGACAATGCTACCTTCAAATGCCTGTGCTGAGTTGAAGGTCAGCACAATTTGTAGCTAAACACAGAGATTATTTCATCATAGCAGGGATTTTTACTCCCCTGACTGCTCCATGGTTTGAGATATTGCCAGGGACCTCAGCAGTCCCTGGAATGAAAGGGATGAGAATCTGGGCAGAGTTCAGAGAACACAAACATGGAAAGATCTTTATTAGGAAATATAAAAATAACCAAGTATGTTGCACAGTGCATTCAAATAATTTGCAGAGGTGTGATAACCTTACAAATACTGGGAGCTGTTAAGTGAAAGAGGGAAGGCATTTTAAGTGTGGTACAAAGAGGCACAGAGCAAAAGAATTAAATCCATTCAAATGCCCATCTGCTTTATCTGGGCAGCAAATACACAAATATAAACTACTAGAGTGGGGCTACTAGACCGGGACTGCTATTGTGCTCAAGCAGCACAACACCCACACATGTTGATAGAAAATTACTTTATTCACACTTGAAAAAGGGAAAGGCTGGATAGCCCCATGGCTCATCCTGAGCACCAGCACAACAGAGGCAGTGGAACTTCATGTTTTCCTTATGCTGCTTTAGAAAGATAGGGCTCTGCTTGCTCTGAGTACAGCTGGGCCAAGTTGGTTACCCTCTGCAGCTCATCACACACAGCTCACCACTGCCTTCCTGTAAGATGTGACTGATCATCACTCCAACTGCTGGAACAACTGCTGCTGCTTAGGTCAGGTCAGTTAGAAAAAAAAAATCCCGCTTTTAGAAAGGCTGGAGTTCATCTGGATCATTTTGACTGAACTATGGTAGGAAGAGACCTCAAAAGCAGTTAAACTGAGCAGCTGAGGGATTGGATGGGGATCCTGGGGGCAACCAGATCTTCAGTGCTCAGCTGCAACTAGAACAGGATGTATAACCACACTGCTGTCCCCTGCTTAATGTCACAGAGGATGTTTCTGCTGGAGAAAAGCAATTCTTTCTTTGAGCCTGAGCAAGCCCTTTTGGCTGAGAAAGCATCACAGTTTCCAGTAATTGTGGTGGCCTGTCCACTGCCCACTAAGCTAGGACCACAAACTATCCAACACCTCAATTACTACCAGCAAATATGGAATGCTCCTTATTGTAACTAGTCTGCATAGGATTAAAAAAACCCAAACAATCAGCCTCAAATAAGAAACTCTACCTATTTATGATACCCTGCCTCATCCAGTATTTTACCTTAACTGAGTATGATATGAGGAAAACAAAAACAACCTCCCTGACCCCTCCATATTCTCCAAGACTTATTTTTCTGGAGGTTTACTTGGCACATATCTTAAAAATGAGGTGTTGAACAGAAATGATGAGTGAAGATGTCTGTCATGGACAATCTCTGAAACTGTTAGTACAAACCCAACCCTGACCAGAGTGACTTCCACTGCAGTTACTGGCTCTGAGAGCTGTGACCTTTCAGTGATCCAGCTTTGTCCCTAATGCACCGCAACACACTCAGAATGCTCCGTTAGGAGGATAAATGAGTTTAATGAGTAGCTCTATTCTGGGAGACTGCTCCTGCCAATGTATTCTGGGTTGTTTGGTTCATTTCTTAAACTAAAATATTCCCTAGGAAAAAAAAAAAAAAAAAGGACAATTCTTGGTTGCAGGGTGGACACAGAAAAGGTGGTTTTCCTAAATAATAAATTAGGTCAGTCTTTAAAAAATTCATCTCCTTCTGCTTGGATAAATATTTACTCCTTCCAAACTAATATTAGGTTTATGTGTCTCCCACAAACTTTGTTCTGTTCTGGTTTTCATTAGGAGTTCTGGAGTCCGCCACAACAGAAATCAACTACATAGCTTCAGGGGATTAAAAAAAGGAACACCAAAATAACAAAAAAACCTACTTGGGCTTCTAGTTTTCAATAAAACCAGCCACTGTTCATTCAGCACACAGATAAGCTATTTCCCCAACAAAAATGACAACTGGATCAAATTAAACCTAAAATTCTCCAAATGGAACTTAAACACTGGAAGGTAGGAGTTTGCGTTTTCAAAAACAGATGAATATTGACTAAAAACTGAATATTAGAGAGGACTTATCTTTCCAAAGCTCATTGCTCCAGAAAGCTGTTGTGTCAAAGACAGGGAGAGAAGCAGTATTTTGAGGGTACAAGGCCTTGATGTATATGCAAAGAGGGTAGGGGGAGAAAGGAGTTCATTAAAAATTTGGGTAAGACAGTCCAGAGGACAGGCATGAAACCATTAGAGAAGAACAACAGTGATTACCTAAGAAGGAAAAATTCAAGAGAAGGCTGTTTCACAGTACACTGTGAATCTTTAAGATGCCTGATGGCAGACAAATTGTCATTTTCACAAGTTGGATGCTTTTCTGGTTTACAACAATTTTTGTTTCAAATTGCTGTTCCCTACTGATTTTAGTTCCTATATAAAATCATAGAATGATTGGGTTGGAAGGGACCCTAAAGATCATCTAGTTCCAAGCCCCCTGCAATGGACATGGATGCCATTCACTAGATCAGGTTGGTCAGGGCCCCATCCAACCTGGCCTTGAATGAACCTGGCCTTCATCCAGAATGAAGAACAATTTCAAGATTTTAGTGATCTTTCTGTGGTCATCAGAAAGCTTCTGGTTTCATTTTGAGCTTTTAAAATGATCTAAAAGTAAGTCAAAGAAACATTTCTTTTCCACTACGTTTGTTTTTTTTGGGGAACAAAACAAAGCCAAGTGAGTCGTTTGATTACTCCCATCAGAGCAAATTTGAGAGGAAGAGAATGGGTGTTTAACCACAAGGGGGTAAATCCCTGGACAAGACCAAATAAGTACAACAGTGTCCATGAAAATGGGGTTTCTGAGCAGTGGAGGAAGGTACAGGAGGTCACCCTTCTCACAGCAGTGGTCTGCACAAGCAGCACAGGCACCTCAAGGCAGAGTGTGGTGGGCTCAGGAAGGAGGTTATTTGACAGGTAGCAAGCAGGGTGTCATGAGCCAGTTCCACCGCAGCCACACAGTAACATGGTTTCTGAAAACGAACACCCTGGCACTACAGTGAACCTCTAGGCAGCCCTGGGCTTCTACTGGCAGGCAAATTCCTGTCCCCACTGAGCTCAGTAAGGCATTGATACCTCTGTCTTTCCAGTACCTCATTTTCCGGTATGCTGAGCAGCAGCAAGTTTAAAACACTCAGCTAAAAGAGCACCTAGGAGCTTATCATCAGGCATTGCTGCAATTCACAGCTCCTCCCTCTAAAGAAGAAAGCTTAACAAAAACCCGAGGAATGTAAATTTGATCACTTGAATTTTAGGACAAACAAGAGAATTTACTATTCTCTACATATTCTTCCCTAAAACCAGGAACTATAAGAGCAAATAGGCCTGGTACCAGTAAACCTTACATGCAAGAAAAGCCAAGCAAGAGCAACCTAAGACAGGTTAAGTTCTGAGTGGCTTTTATGAAAACAGTTT
The DNA here is from genome assembly GCA_013400515.1 of Erpornis zantholeuca. Classification (NCBI taxonomy): domain Eukaryota; kingdom Metazoa; phylum Chordata; class Aves; order Passeriformes; family Timaliidae; genus Erpornis; species Erpornis zantholeuca. The sequence continues at coordinate 214,989 of VZTN01002577.1, read as the reverse complement.
TGAATGTAGGTTTTCTTGTTCTGGACCAAGTACAAAGCTGTACTTGTATATCCTTTCTGCTATAGAGTGTGTGCATAGCTGAAGCAGAACAATCAGCTTGAGGAAACATTCCTAAAAAAAAAAAAAAAGGTTCTGATTTTTTTTATTATTCAAAAGAGGGGAGAAAAACAAACATGTAATTTCAGTATACGCCCAAGAGCTTTTTTCCAAAAACACTTGTATTTGTTATTAGATCAGTAAGTATGCTTTGCTGGCCACATCAAAGCTCTTTAATTTATCTGTGATCAATCAGGGGTAAGCTTGTAAGACACTATTTTTTTTTTCCATCAACTAAAAAGATTAAGCAGGAAAAAAATATCCTAGACTTCAAACTAATCAAATGATACATGTTCTTGGTCTTTAGCAGCTCCTTAAAAGTGATTCTGGAGAACAAAGTGGTCTGCTTTAAAATTACTTACAATTAAAAATATTTGCCATTTATTTTCCTTTCAGGAAATTCCAGTACTTTATCCCAAACTCGCTGAAGTCACTGAGATTTTCCACAGTGATTTTTGTGTGCTTTGGAGCAGATCTCTGCTGCATTCACGTTTCTGTCAAGCAAAAGTCTGAACTAACCCCTACGCTCCTATGCAAGGATGGGTGGGAATGTGCTCAGAATATCTTGCACAATGTCTGACACTGCAAATTTCCCCCAACATTAACAGATGATTGGCTATTAGGCAAAATACAGTCGTGAAAACTAGAATACTGTGCAAAGTAATGTATAATCTATGGTCTTAAAATGTGACAAATAGAATAATTAACTGTTTGCGTTACATGTGATGCTTACAATTTTACCATGTAAAAAGAGGAAACTAATTTTGCATCCATTAGAAATATTGGGACTTGTGCTATTTAGTCCAAGCAGGACAAGCCCCTAGATTCTTTTGATACTATTCATAATTTGGGTTGTCAAGAATAGATTAACAGTTAAATGAAGAACTTTGCTTTGTAATCTGAATAGATAATATATGCCTACGTAGTAGGAAAATCTAACTACACTTTGACTTTGTGAATAATGGGGATGATACTGAGTTTCTATACCACGGGTCAATTTACTTAATTACGAAAGGACAAGAAATGACCTGATCAAAATTTGTTAAGAGCTACTCAGCACAAGGCTTTCTAATGGAGGTGATGAGGCAAGGAAAGAACAAGGTTCACTGGTTACGACCCAAATCTAAACAAAGTTCCATGTGCAAGTTTTTCATTGTATCATCAGGATGATTTCAAAAGGACATGCATTCAGATGAAATCTTTAAGACAAAATTTTCAGCATCAAACAGCAAATGATGCAGAATTTTTTTTAAAAAGTTGTACCCTATGTCTTTAAGACAACATAATTATCAGACAATTATCTAGTCATCACTAACTGTAATCTGTTTTCCGTGATGCACTGCCTTTGTATTTTTTTGGCTTTGATCAAAACATAGGTTTTTGTACCTGACCTGCCCATCAGTGCTAGCAACATGCTATGATCCAGCATGGCTGTCTTGAAACTACATGTAAATGACTTTATTTCCAGTGATAGATCAGAAATAGGAAACTGCTAATTTGTAGGAGAATGTCTTTCAAAATTCAGCTTCCTTACACCATTTTCCCCTCTTAATTAGGAAAGCAGTAGTGAAATTAGGCATTTGTTGATCGTGATTCTTAGAATTACTGGGATGCCTCTGCAATCTGAAAGGTTAAAATAGCTTTCTTTCAAAACACCTGCTGTGTTATTACTGGAAATAGTGCTTTTCTACAGCAATTCGCACCCTAATCACTTCCCATCCGAGGAATGTCTGACTATCACTATTACTCCTCAAAAATGGTAATGAGATTGAAGCACAGTGTGAAAACAAAACTTTTACAGATATTTGGAACACTTCCATTTTCTGTTTACTTGTTTGTTTGGCTTTTTTTTTTCCCAAGAGAAAGCAATTAAGTACTCTCTGAAGGAAAGAGGTTTAACTTATCACCCTTACCTGTTGAGTAAAGATCTCTCTATTAGAGGCATGCCACACAGCCTTCCTTAAAGAAAATGTGCAAGCCAGCTTAGGTTGTATTTATAGAATAAACTTACAGCACTTCTCACCCTGAAGAAACACCAAAAACCTCTTGTGTTCAACACTGCCCTATCTGCAAATAAACAATGGCATGACAGCAGTAGGTGTGATAACAGAATGATGGAATACCGTTTTTTTTTCCAGTAGACTGCACTAAATTAGTTTCTATCCACTTGTTATATTTGCAATGCTATAAAATTACACAAAAGCGTGCTGGGGCAGCAACTTAGCTGAGATGAATCAAAAGAGATGAACTGGATAGGATCAAATGAGACTCTCTCATAGTCTTTGCAGTGTTGAGTCCCAAAAGTGGAAGCAGTAGTAGTCCCAAACACAAGACAGCAGAAAATTTACCATTTTACTTTGCATAAGTGATAGCAGAGGTTTTCGTGATTTATCTTATTTTTTATGTGCAAACATTTTTCTCATGAAGTACAGATCCAGCACTTTAAGCCTACTGACAAAAAGGTTGATTTTATCTTTCACGGAGCCTATATGTAATGCCTCCCGCATCTCCTGGGATTTGTGGATGCAGGTGGAAAATTACTGCTGGGTGCATTTCAGGAGATGTCCAAGAGCACAAAGGCTGACTGTCAGAGCTGGGAAAAGGAACAGACTCTAACATTGCTGAGTCCCAGCATTTGAGTACTTGAACTGTACTCGTTCAGTTCGAGTACTGAACTGTTATAGTACAAAGCCCTTCTATAGGCTTGGCAGGACTCAGATATGCCCACGGCTTTGGAAAGCCTGTGTTTCTTCAGTGCCAATGGTGCCAGAGGTACATGGGCAGAAAGGCTCCATCCACTGGTAACATGAGGTTGACATTGGAGGGCTCCCATGGCATCATGCTGATGCAGGCTGGGGATGGCCTGTGTCTGGACTCGCTGCTTGGTTTGCTAGCTTCAATCACACTTGACAGAAAAAGTAAAGTCTCTCCAGTGAAAAATGAAGCATGACAATTGCTAGAAAAACAGCAGGAGCACTAGCAAAATTACAGGAGTTTAGACAAAATTGGGCCTATAAGGGAGCATGGGATTTGGTACTAAAAAGCATCTTAGTGATACTTGCAGCTACTTGAGAAGAGCTGCTTCAGAGAGTGCACATCCTAGCTTGTATAAAGCAATACAACAACACTAATTAGGCCTAAAACTTGCTCACATTTAGGTTAAAACTGATAACAAAGTTTGATATTTACAACAAACAGGGCATGGGTCTCTTAGTATGACTCAATTTTCTAATCATCAGTATAAAGGTAAAATTCTGTCCTGTTAAGACCTTTATGCACATCCACAGCTACTCCCCTGGTGACACACGGTTTTCATTCCACCAGTTCTCCAGATGTGAGGGAGTTCATCTGCCCTACTTACTTAGAAGTCCCCATAGCAGATGACAAGATGGGGGAGGACACCTTTGGTGGGTGATTCTTCTTAGCAGAAGATGGATAGGACCAGCAGCTCTCTGGAGATGCCCATCTTTTTGCCCAGGATAGTGTGAAGGACTACAGGTTTAGTGGGACTGGATGTCTAATATCCAAATGTCTTAAGACTTGCAAGAGAAATCTCATGGTGATGTAAATGGCTTCAGAGAACACCAAGCAACTTCAACAGTATAAACAAAGTTTGGCTGGTGGATACAGAGGCTAATTTATGCCTTAATTTCACCCTTTCTGAGAATCCCAGCTTTCCCTCTCAGCAGATATTCATGTGCAAGTCCTTTGTTTTGCTGCATATAATTAGAGAATGGTTTTGACTGGAAGGGATCTTCAAAGACTATCTAGTCCAACCTCTCAGTCATGGGCAGGGATGCCTTCAACTGAACCAGGTTGCTCAAAGCCCCATCCAACCTGGCCTTGAATACTTCCAGGGATGGGGCACCTACAGCTGCTCTGGGCAACCCATTCCAGTGCCTCACCACCCTAAAGGAATCTCTTCTTAATGTCCAGTCTAAATCTTTGAGTTTAAAACTGTTGCATAGGCCAATCATAGGGAAGGGAAGTGAACACTGAGTTTGGCTTAATGCTTCCCTCACTTAAGACACCTGACTTGAATATTGCTGAAATCAAAATGCTGAACTCTCATGCAGTTTTAAGGGAAATCAAATCACAACAAAGACCTCTTCTAAAAGTCCTGGCTCAAACTGCAAACACTCTATTATATAAATCATGGTTTTCCCATTTTGAGGACACAGAAAGGGTTATGCACTTGCTCAAGGCCCTTTTGAAGACCGTGCTGACTTGCTGTAAGGGTCTTTAAGATTCAACACTGTCCTCTTTCCCAAAACAACTGCCAAATCCTTTCAGCAATTCAGTAAGACACTAGACGAAACAAGAAAAGGAAAAAAGGGGCAGGAGGGAACACATCTCTTGCACAAATGGGTTACTTGAAAGCATTCTGGATGGACAGGAAGGAAACAGTAAGCACATCTTCATTTACTAGTACCCTTGAAGCCTGACTTGGGGAGAGGATATAGCTTGCCTTGGGACTGCTGATTTTCTCATACAGGTGATGTTCCTATCTTGCTGCAAGGAGAGTGCTTGTGAAGTGAAACTACTCGGTCATGATATAGAAAAGTGTCCATCAAAAAAGAACTCAATGGTTGGATGTAAATCAAAACCACAGAGCCCTAGTTTACTCACAGGGCTCATTTCAAGACCCAGTTATAAAGCACTAAGAGTTAATTTTACTGATATTAGAGGCTGGAACCACTTTCATCTTTTCCTTATTTTTTAACTTATCTTAACATTGGTCTTAAGTGGCCTTCTAATAATTAAATTTCGCATTTTTTTTCTTCACCTTCCAGAGCTGACCTCCACAGTATTAACTAAAATGCCACTGGTTTTTTGACCTTGCAGACACAATGTTTTGTCCACAGCAGCTGGGAAGAAGCACTCTGTTTGTGAAAACATGCAAGCAGAAAATAAACTCAAGAATGCTGATGCAAAAAATAACTTGTTTTGGCACGTTCAAGTATTTTGTACTTGTGTATCTGCAAGGTGTTTGTAGCAAGGCTAATTTCTACTTCATCCTAAATATTGTAGAAGAATAACCAAAACAAAATACAAAACCTCCCAAATACCAGTGCTTGCCAAGTGGTGGAAAAACAAAACAAAAAAAAAACCTACTGGTAGCATAAAAATATTTACTTCCCAGCATCTAAAATTGTTATGGGCATTAGAGAGCATTTAGGAAAATGCCTCTTAAAAAACCACTGAAGTGTTACTTTAATAACTTGAAACAGGAGACAGAGTCAGTGCTACTGATGCATAAAGTTTGGCTCTGTTCTTCCTTCTCCTAGCAGGTTGAATTAAGGACTGCCTGTACCACCCTTGCAGACTGATCTCTTTGTTAACCATCAGCCCTCTCTGTGCCAAGAGAGTTCAAAACACAACTTCATAAGTAAAGTGCCTCTCCTGGAAATGTAAAACCAGGACCAAAAGTTTGAGCTGACCAAAGCATAATCCCAGGACATGACAAAAACATTGATTTCCAATTTCTTGGCTGTTGTGTGTTGCCTATTTTCAGTACCATGAAAATCCTGGTTATTTTGGCCATGAAACTGGACTCTGAACACCTGCAGAAAAGACCTACCTCTGCTATTTTATCATGGCTCCTCGAAAGTGGCTGTTTGATGTCTGTTGCTCAGAGGCTTCTTGACACAGCAGCTCTGCAATAAGACAGCTGTCCCAGCATACAAACTGCTAACTTGCTAGGTGTGAAGCCACACTTTCTCTTGACAAGACAGCAACACTGTCACCCTGGCCATTTTGTCTTGTACCTATCCTGTTGTAAAGCACCCAAGTGATATTTACAAAATGTCCTCTGCTTCCTTCCAGAAAAACAGCTATGACTTCACTTATATCCATGTAAAGACTTATTAAACTCCCAATCATATTTTTAATACTTTCACAGTCCAATGACTGTTGATTTGATGGTGCCATATACAGCTGTAAACATGCTAACATCAATATTTCTTCTTGATTAGCGTATGCAAACCAGGCTCAGAGAGTCTTCTGAGATGCAAAATAATCTTGAAACTCGAGTTGGAGGCTTTTGTTCTGAGTGCTGTACAGTGAGCTTTCCACTCCAAGCAGTGTGACTGTGACAAGGCGTTACGTGCCTCACGCCAGCTGTCAGTCCTTACTGAGCAGCTCAGAGGTGTTCATCACAGTCATTCTGTGCAGGGCTGAGCCCATGCCAAGGCAGCAGCCTGCTGCAGTGCCCATACAGACCCTGCAGGGTGGAACGAGCGTGCCTTTGAATTCCTCCCACAAATCACCAGGGACTGCCCTTACAACAGAGACGGAGGCACACACATGTCAAGTATGAAAGCCAATGATGTTTAAGGCCACGGGAGGTGATCCTGTAAATCATAAGGAAGGTCTGACTTGCAAAAAGTGTCTTATTTCTGAAAGAGAGGTGAAAACTCATGGCTCAAATAGAGTTCTCCTGCAGACTTCTTGCAGGGTAAACTCTGTTACTCTGGAACATGAACTGCTGATGCTGCTGTGACACAAACAGGCTACTTTTTCTAAGCTTCGTAAAACTAAGAATGTTGTGCTTCCTTCCTAAGAATTTAACAGCGTCTTTTTCACTGAAGTTCTCAGTAAAAATGAATTCAGATGGCAGAAGTATGATAGAAGGATAACAACTTGCAGTAGCACTTCCTTTCATCTGCTTCACTTGAATATCTTAAGCCTATATCCAGCTTGTTTCATTTGCTTTTCAACCCTGAATCATGAGTCTTCTGATAATTTGTTCTGTGCTGATGCAGCAGATCACACTTATTATCTATAGGTGTCTTAGAAATTAAAAGCAGTGTTTTGACAGGATTTTATTTCATACAATTTACTTTCTGATCCAAAGTTATTAAGGAAACAGCGCTACATTAACTGCCAGTAATGGGAATCAGGTTTACTATCCATTTGGTCACAGTAAAACTGAAATAACCCCCCCGCCTCCAAATTAAGGACAGTAATGTAATTTGTATAGGCATTTACTGAACATTCTTTTCTTACTTGGTTTTATCAGTTTAAGGACAATAAATTAGAGGAGGGTGCAGGGCTGCCCCCACCAGCTGTGCCCCATCCACACACAGAAAAGTGTTAGTCATGTGAACTTGGCTGTGTTTGAGCTGACAAACCCTGCTAAGAGACAGGACAGCAGTAATGGCCCAAATTGCTTCCAAAGCAGCAAGCACCTCTGCATGGGGCTCGGAAGGTGTTGAGATACACCAGGTGGGACAGCTGTGATTCGTGCTGACTGTGTGCTGCATAAACACACCTTTCACAGCTGGGAGTTTTAAGAGCTGGCATTCATGTAACCAACTGCGTAGGAAGTCACACTTAAAGAAACCAAACAAACCTCTTTTTCTGGGTTTTGCCTATTATTCGAGTTTGAATTCCACCTTAGAGCTCCCGTTAACTATGTACAGGTGTGTAGCACAGCAATAAAATTTACAGAAAACACTGACTGGGAACCTCTCCTTCACAGACTGTATTTTCCTATTGTCTATGCTCTCAGTGGAATGAACTGCTGTGGAATCTAACTGGAACTCATGAGTTACAAGAACAGGTCAGAAAGGAGTTAGACATGAACGAGGACACATCCCAAAAAAGACTTGGGCATCTGGGATGTATGTTCGGTAACTGGAAAAGTAAGAACAGTGCTCCTAAATGTTCCTCAATCAGGTTTGCATCTAATTTGAATACTGCTCAACTAGTGGGGACAATGCATCATAGGCCTTAACCACTTCTGTCTCTACATTTGGTTGTCTTTATATGCTTCCTACCAGTGGTTAAGAGTATGTAAGCCTTGTAGTTTTCTTGCTTAAAACTTTTCAGTAGGGTGCAGGCAGCACTGTCAACTCAGGCATGCTTTCTGTAAATGCAAATAGTGGTTAAAAAAACAAAACCAAAAAAAACCTCCAAACTTGAAAACCTTTCTAGAAGTTGCCAGATAGGACATCCAAACGGAATGTTTTCATGACTAAGAGGCTGGATTCCATGCACAAAACAGCTATTTCTAGTGATAAAGCATAAAGGTTAAACAACTGAGGACAAGACTGCCAGATGTAAAATGGAAAGTTTCCAATTTAGGAGCAGCAGAGGAAGAACATGAATTAATATGGAAGGACCAAATTAGCATTATAAAAATCCTCCAAGCCAAACCAAATGCCATTGAAAATAAACTCAGGAACTCTCCCCCTCTTCTGCTCCCTGCATTCCAAGGAGGATTGAATTTAGAACAACCATAGGGAATTTTTGAGAAATCTTACACTTAAATGCAGAGCAAAGGCTTTTAAAGTTAGAGACTGTACGTGCTTCAAAAACACTATTAATAATGCTAGATTCTTCTTCAGTACTTTGGTTTAAAAGGAAACAAATATTTTGGACATAAGTTTTCACATTAGTTTTATCTTTAGTGAAATTGGTAAAGATCAGGCTGATTCTTCAACAGTTTTCAAACTGGGCTATTAAATGATAATTTCTACCTTTTTATTAACTGAAAGAGAAAACCAATACACACACATAAAACAAACAAAAAAAACCCACATTAACAACCAAACACTTTGCCAATACACAAAATCCACTGGTTGTTGGGTTTCCAACCTAGACTACATTTCAGTGCTAGCTTTGTTAGCTCTACGTACAGAGATACACTGTCAGTCTGGGGGTCTAGTATACTGCAGTATTCTTTGCAGATTACTCTCACTGGTCTCACAGACATTTTTGTAGCATGAGCCGGCAGATGTCAGTCCACAGTGGTATTCCTCAAATTTAAGATCTATCATGGATTGTTCAGTCCACAAAGTACTATCACAGACTTTTAAACTGGACTCATGGAACATGGGTGTATCAGATTAAACATCAGCACTACCAGACTGATGGCTGGCTCAGCTGTGGTGCACCTTTTCTGTTGAGCCTGAATTTTAGAAAGCTCCCACAGGATCTGACAGCAAGAGGAGCTTCCACACACAGCCAGGATTCACAAAAGAAACATGCAGGGAGCTGCACTGAAAACAAGTGAGAGATACATGTAAGAAAAACCTGATAGGATTCAGTACACTTAAGCCTAAAAGGATGAGGAAGAGCAGAGGGTCAAATGCTGCAATTGGATGGACAGATTTTAGGACTCTGAAGACAGCATCTTATGATGCTGCACCCCTAACATGGCTACATGGTATATCTGCAAAAGTGTATGGTCCCACGTTAGCAGAATAACGTCACCACTGATCCCTCTGATTCAATCCCTGATCACCTAGCAATACCACATGCAGTTTTGAACATCTGGACCTACTGGCAAAACCCAGAAGCCCAACAGCCCTATCTGATATTTATGAGACATCTGACAGGGAAGCCCCACTTTCATTCTTGTAACATCCATGATTATGTCAAACACACAACTGCGCTCTGCATTATAGAGACACAGCTGGCAAAGTGGCTTTATTAGTTGACCTAATATTTAGGTACACCCAGGCAAACAAACAAACAAAAAACTAGGAACCTCCTACCTTATGTTTCAACACTCATCCCCAAAAGCTGCATCTTAAGACACGCGAAATAGCAAGATTCCCTACATGATGAGGACAGTCTGGAGAATTCCACAGAAATACAAATGAAATCACTCATTCAAAGAAGAGAATTATTTATTGACAACAACTAATTTCTTAATATTGTTTCTCAACACTGCAATAGATGATATAAATACATTTCACAAGTATGAACAGTAAGTTAATGGCTATTGCTGAAGGCAGAACGTGGCAGGAGATGAAAACAGTTGATACTAGGTTATCCCCTTCACCTGACATGTGAATGTACTCATATCTGTGATTCTCAAATAATAGTTCTTAAAAAAGTCATTAAGTATATTGAGTAGGATAGGCTACTTACTCTTCTACAGTCAAAAAACCATATGGAGTATTAATTAACAGGAAGTAAAATCTATCCCCTCTAAGTTTACTAATGGGATTTACCTTAACTGAACTTAGCTGTATAAGCAAGCCATCTAGTTCACCTTCACTTGTAGCATCACTGGAGAGAGGTAAGGAGCTCTTGATCCAAACTTACCTAAGTGTCTCAAATAAACTGGAAAGATTTCCCCTTCTTCCCCCACACCATTCAGTGCTCTCCACCAATTTTGGCACAAGTGTAGGTGATTTGGTCAGACTGGACATGTACCTTTGAGCTAAAAGACACATGAAATAAATCTCACCTTGTGTTCCAAAAAGAATATTACAAATCTCTACAGGAAATACCCTTGTCAGATCAGAGTAAGTAATTAGCACTTAAGAGGGCTTCTGGCAAGGGAGCTACAATCACTGGCTCACTACTGTTTACGGGGAAAGCAACTGCTGGCATTTGCAGAAGAGTCAAGATGCAAATCAGTGGCTCTGTTGGGAGATGGGTACCCCAGTCCATGCTTCTCTGATAAAACTGGAACCTAGGAGAGTGAAGGCTGGAAGATCTACATGCTCTCGAACATGAGGATAAAGCCAATATATGTCCTTATTCTGGTAAATGGTGTAAGATCAAACTTTAGCTTCACAGCTCTGCACTTATACAGCAGAGGGAAGTACAGCAAAGAGAAGATGACAATGGAAATCATGGAAATCCTAAAAAGGGAGAAAAAGAAAATACAGGAACCACCAAACCTCGAAATGTAAGTGTAGGCCCATGCAAATAATGCACTATAACTGCAGGATCAGACTTAGGTGGATTATATTTGATTTCTTATAATCTACTTTTGCCCAAATAGCTTACATCTTTCTAATGCAGTTAATTAACTTTCTGCATCTCTAAGGGTTTGGCTGCTAAACCTGCCTGCTGAAATTTGTTCACTGGCAAATTTTCTGAGGCATCTTATTCCATGTCTAGAGATTGAGAACATACTCACTGACGTATTGAGGTGACTGCTGTTCTGCACTTCCTGCACTGGCATCAATATTTTGGGAGATTTCACAACAACTTCACCAATGACTTGCTAATGAACACACAAAATCAGCTAACATGGCCAAAACAGGCATATTCAGGTTACTACTGCAAGGTGAACAGACAGGGGCCGAGGCTATAGATACAGGGCTGTGAGACCCAGAAAAAGCCCAGGAAGCATAAGATAATATACAAAGATAAAAGACCTCTGCTTACAAAAGCTGTCACTTCGTAGTGGACTTTATCTTTTTATTCAAAAAGTCAAAACTAAAACCGAAATTTTAATTGAAAATACCATTGAAAATACCAAATACTCTGCAATAGTGTTCACGCCCTCAGTGTTAATGTAGCAGCACAGATACATAAGAACCAAAGTCAGTTGTCAATCAAGGAGTTAAACTCTTCCTTGAAGTAGGTCAGTATTTCCAGACAACCAGAACATAAAAACAAGTGACCTCCATGCTTGTTAAAACAAATCTCCAGCAAAGTCTGGGTTTATGAAATGACTGGGCATGATGCAAATGTTGGCCACTGAACTGATGAGAGTGGCCTACTTGTCACTCGATGGAAATTGTGGTCAGACAAGAATAAAATTGTAAGAAAACAGCACTAGAGATGGAAAATGCTTCCCACCCTTTAAAATGCTCGCATTGCCAGTTCAGGACTGTTCTTTAACCAATGTGGCCTGAAGGATGTAGGCTGACCATGGCAGAGATGTTCACCTGCAACTTTTCTGAAACAGAGTTAAAACATTGCTCCTGCTGGAGCAAAGGATGAGATGGTGGTTTGCCAGCTCTGAAGGGTTAGCTATCCCCAGCAGGCCACAGGACAGAACACCCTGTAGGTGGGGTGGCTAGCCAAATGTGTATTTGTATCCTTGAAAGAGTGAAAAAGAGAAAGATGTTCCTCTCAGCTCACATCTTACAGGCACTGTAAGCTCTTACTTTGAAGCCCCCTCATTCTCACCTCCTCTACACACAGCAAAGATTAAACCAATTCACTCAGAAACATGCAGGTCATCTCCAACTAAATCTGAGGTTTGCTCTATCTAAGTTTTCAGAATCAAAGATACATTTGGAAATGTACATTTTCTCAGCTGATCTCAATATTAGGACTATTTAAGCTCCTCCTTTGCACTTCTTCTCCTCTGCACACCACCACTAGCACCTGCTTAGAAGGAGCTATAAGCTATCATCACAAGTATGCACTGTGGCTGAATGTTGGATATGAGTCAACTTTTGTGCTTGAAGTAGGTCAGTATTTCCAGACAACCAGAACATAAAAACAAAACAAGTGACCTCCATGCCTGTTAGCAGCATTGTGGCTGAATTTTGGGTATGAGTCAACTATTGTGCTTGATGTGCAACAGAGGAAGCTGCTGCCCATAACTACACAAATTTACCCATGAGAGGGAATTGTCCTGGCTTTTAGCAGGCTTCTCACTTTATGCCATTCACTGAAATGCACTCTTCCTGGCACAGTGCATGGAGAATCTGTCTTGCTTCCACATTCTGGTGAGACAAGGTGAGGCAGTGCTGGTGGGTACAAATCGCACTTCTGCTGTGGATCTCTTCTGGGTACAAACATGACTGCCTGCTACCACAGCTGCATTAGTGAGAACTCCCAAAGTGAGAACACTATGGCTGAAGGTAAGCCATGGAAACTGGTTCACCCCCACAACTGTGTGAAGTGAAACAAATTGTTCTGCTTTTCATGAACTTAATTGCTTTCAATACATGAAATCACCAAAACCAAGCCTGCACGGCATAAATCCTGCAGACTGGGTGTAATCCTGAAGCTGTACATTTGGTTTCCCAGCTGCATTAACCTTACTGTGTTCATACACAAAAGCACAACATTCCCAAAAGGCCTGGTGTTGGAGGGAAAGAGGAGAGGCACCCCTTAGACTGCTCCTGCACAGAGTAACTGCAAATCAGAAGCATTCTGGATTACACAGCACAGAGATGGGGCACTCAGACTTCTCCTGGTGCTCAGTCAAGGTAAGCAACCTGCCTGTCCATAAGGGTTGTGTAAGCCTAGAGGAGGTACCTGTAAAAGTCCTGCCCAATGGCAGGAACCCTTCTTTCTCCAATTATTGCTTCTGGAGGACTGATCTGCTTGTGAGAGCAATGTCCTGGCTAAGTTATGCCATGCTAGTTAGTAAGCAGTTCCATAAACATTGATTTTTGCATGGCTGTACAGGTTTCAGTTCTGGTTTTCAGTTCTGCTGACTACGTGACACATGGAAGGTGGAATCACGGTATCAGGAAGAGTTGAACAGTACACACAATTCTTTTCTCTTGTGTATTTTCTTTGGAAACGCACTCTGACAGAATCAAATAGAGCTGTTATTCTTTTGGCCACCTCTAACAAAAATCACAGTCTCAAGTTAATAAAGACACACAACAGCAAGTAGGTCTGCACACAAGGTGGCCACATATAATTCTGGGCTGTGGTCTGCTTAGCACAAGTGATTATGGTGTCTCTCTGGAGCGTGGCATATAACAGCAAAAATTGATTTGGGGACAGTGGTCTTTCAGTGGAGCTTAACTGCATCTTCTTTGGCAGTCAGCCAGAGGCATGTGAAACAGCCTACAACAGCTCTCATGACATCCAATACAAATGAAAGAGCTTAGTAACAAGAGGCGAGCATTTTTCTTTTCCCATAGAGAAGCTCAGACACTTAGAAAATTTACCCTGCACTGAATAGCAAATAAAGTGCATATATACAGTTGGACAGAGAGGTGGGCTCTCCTGTGCATTCCAGCTGGCTACATCTCAGAAGGTTAGCACAGACATCCCTTGCTACTTGGAGAAACTCTACTGCAGAATAAAACTGCTCACTATCAGTCTAATGGAGGAGCCTCTACTACATCACTCACTGAGTTTATTCACTTTCATCCAACTGAAGAGAAGGACAAAGACACAGTAAAATGAACAGAGATGCATCTTTCTGAAACTCAAGGAAGGAACACTGACTTCACCAACAGATTCAGACCACTACTTCCTGGTTTCAACCTTAGTGCACCAAATTCACTCACAGGGGAAACTGAGTAATCCCAGGTAGTTTCCGTTTGAATCACACCTAGTGACATTTGTCTTCTGGAAGGGAGAAAAGATTGTTTATTCTAGTGAGAAATGTCTTACCTAGCAGTATGTTTTGGGACAAGAAGCTGCTCTTGATTATGGTAGCAGTGGGGATATTCACAACCTAATTCCTCAGAGGCTGGTATTGCCATCAAAATAAGGCACCTAAGAAGTGAAGTGGTTGCAAGCAAGTCATCATCTGGCTGTTTTTGAGGCCATGAGTGGGATGTACTGTGCCTTTGTGAGGATTTGGTAATACTGCTGTATCTTTTTCCTCCAAGGCTGGAATTGTTTTCACAGGTAGTTTAACAAAGGGAAAAAGGGAGTGTATTTTTGAAATTATAGGAAATATTGCCCATATCAAACTCTCTTCTCTCCTCCCCTTCAGTTTTGCAGAAAGAAATTAACATTTAATGTAAAACAGCATGCTTTGATAGCTGTCTGAATGCCCCATTAATCATTTTCCACACTTCAGGGATGACAAGTATCTGGTCATAAATTTCAATTTGTCGTGGATTTTCTTAGTCACAGATTGACACAAGAAGCAGTTATCACTCTGATCAGTATGCAGAGGCATTACACTCCTTAGTAATACTCTTCGATGGACACTGCAAGAGTTAGAGAGTAGATTAAAAAGCAAAGCCCTTTGGTTTTAAACTTATGGCTCCTAGAAAAATGTTAGCAGAGATTATTTCACCAGCACAGCCCTGAGACAGTAATAAAATGTAATTCCCTGATGGAAAAGCGCCATTATTTGTCTTGATTGTAGTTACTGCTATTCATCTTCTATTTACATGTCATGTAAACATATACCATGTTTTGTAACAGCACACTGAAATCAAAAATTCTGCCCTAGTCACAAATTTATTTCTATCAAATATTTAACAGCAGACATTTACAGGTGCGATCCACAACTCCAATGAGAGCCAGTGAGCACAGGAGGACAGTAAATGCAAAGAAAAAAGTCACCCTTCCATCCTCCCAAGTCCAAGATAGTAACACAGATTTCACTGGGAAGATTGCAAATTTGTAATCTCCAGTCTTCAACCTCAATCCCTGGGTAACAGAAATGAGGAAGAGGAATAAAGACAGGAGACTAAGGTAATCACACGTTTGCAAAAACAATTTTCTGCAGGCTAGGCCTCTGATGCCTTTGTAACTTCCCTCCATTTAAATCAACTAAAAGTTTTGGCTGTCATCCAGCATTCCTAGCTTAAGCACCTGTACAGAATTGAAATTCTAGGTGACCTGTGAAACCGTCCTCCTAAAATAAGTGCCTCATTTCCTCTGTATTGCCAAATGAAAGAGGTGCCTAAAGGCCTCTGGAGAGAGGCCCTATTAGCTCCTCTTGGCTAAGAAATCTTCCTCAAGACCCTGCCTGCTCTTACAGACAGATCTGCAAAGTCCATCACACAGCAACACAAGTCTGCAATTCTCCTGTGTTTCTCCTGCCAATTCAAACGGAACAGCTTCTTTCAATCTACTCAAAGAATCAGGTCTTTTCCCCTTCCATCTGACTCTAGAAAGCAATAAGCTTCTGAGGTATTTTCCACTCTCCACAACATCCACGATTTCTAAATGAAAACTTCTTTCTGTCAAAACAAGCTGTGTCTCTCTTCAACTTCTTGCTTTAGGTTGCATCATCCTTTGCTGTTTTGTTGTCTCATAAGTGTTGCCAACTCTGAGCCACAGAGTCATTGATTCCACAGTGGCTGTATGAGAACAGGTCATCTGAGTCCACTGGGCAGGCAGGAGGAAGAAGGCCAGCTGTCCAGCAGGCAGCATTCAGGAGAATAGTATTTTCCCCCAGATCAGTTCTTGACATGATCTGCCTGTGTGTAGGCTGTGCCAGAGCACCAGGCAGTGGACACTGCTGGGGTCGTGTAGAACCTACACCTGACGAGCTGCCCTAGGCTCTGCCTACCCCTGCATTCTCTCTGTCCTGTAGGTTTTGCATCACTAAATGCTGCTTTTATCCAACAGAGGACAGGTGCTTCAGCAGCCAGGAAAGCATGTATGGATTATACACAAAAAGGATACATGACAGAACACATATAATCCAACTTGAATCTTTACTTGGTCACTAAACAATATGGAACAGGAGACAGAGGGCTTTTCTCCACTAGTGAGACAGAAGTCCCTGTCTCCATTTGCTGACTTACAATTCAATGTTATTTTTCTGTATTGTGTTTGAATGCTGTAGTCTGTGTTTGAGGTGGCTCTAGCAGCTGTGTGGAAGCCTGGCAGGAAAGGGAGCCCATCAGAGCACAGAGTCCTGGAACTCAGATACATGCCATCTTGCAGAAGGCCTCTTCCCAAGCTATGAAATATTGACCAGCAAGAGAAGTTACTGCTCTCTGACAGTCCTAGGGAGACACCGGACTGCAGCTACATCCATTAACCTACAGCAGCATTTCTGTCGAGGACAGCATTTGCATCAAAGTCTGCCCCTACCACAAGGAAGTGACAAGTAAGGGGAGGGAGAGACAGAGAGAGTCTGGTTTGCTCAAAAGGTAGTAAAACTGATAAGGGATCAGCATTAAATTGACATGAAGAGAAAGCTGTCATTTATTACTTCCTCATGTGACATACTTCAACATTTTTCCAGAAACAAAGAGATTAAGGAAACAATGTAAAAGTCAGAATCAATCCCTTGTGTTTCTCCTGGCATGACACCTTTCTAAGAAAACAGCTTTTCTGAACTCACGCCCACCAACTTCCATGACCTTGATACAAATCTCTCAATCTTGGTACCCCGTCACTCGAGTTAGCGAGAATCTTAGCTCTTATCTGCAGAAGTAGCAAGTTTCTAGTTCCATCTCGCTCAGTGGAGCTGGAGGGTGTTTAAAAAGGTGACTTGGTAAAGTTTAAAAAAAGCTATAAAAGAAGAAAAAGTGGGTAGATTAAAAACATGTGAGCAAATTACTTCAACCGCATGTTTTGATTGTATTTTTTAATTGTGGGAGCGAAGCTTTCCGCAGGGACTGCTGGAAGGTGAAAATAGGTGAGCTGCTGCCGGGGACCAGGCTTCTGTGGTGGCCTGTAAGCACACACTGTTCAGCTCTGCATCCAGCCAGAAAGCTGTGCCTGAATAGGTGACAGGGCTCTCACACTTCTATGTTTGCTGCCCCACAGGGATTTGGCAGACATATGCCTTTGATGCCAATGCAAAGGAAAACCACTCCCAAATTAATCTGTGTAAGTGTCACTCAACAGCAATCTAAACTCTGCAGTAAAAAGAACAATTCTGACTTTTCAATAGCACAAGCATTACAAAGGGCAGTGCACTTAGCTGGGAGTCACAAAAGACCACAAGTGATATTAACATCAAAAGTACACTTTTTCTCATAGTCATGTCTACTTTTTTGCCATCAGAGAGGAATATGGAAAATTGCTGGGGGAAAAACATTCCAGAATTAATATCCCAGTACTGGTATTTGTTAATATTTTGAACATCTTCTGCAACAGGGACTTATTGCTTTTCAACCTAGGAGACACGAGAGCTTATTTCTAAACTGATTTTGTTTGGAAAAGGTTAGATTAACCATCCTTATTAGCACTATTTTACTTTCTGCATGAATAGCCCCTTACAAGTCCTCCTGCAATCCATCTTCCTCAACACCAGAAGTGTTCAGACTTAAGGACAACTACAGGCAAGCAAGGTACTAGGCACAGGCATAGGTTGGCAGTAACTATGTGTGTGATTTGACTAGTTGGTTTGGGTTTAGTTTACATAAATAAGGCCATTTTACTGGTGTTTTCATGCATGCATATCTGCTGGTGGAGGAATATCCCTGGATGAGATTTCTTACATGATATCATTTTGTGAAATAACAAGCTAAGTCTGCTGATGTTGGAAATGCAGCCTTTTCTGAGTTATTTTTCAGTGTATTTTTTTTCACATGCCTTTCTTGCAATAGGAGAGTTGCTCTCTGTCTCTCATGCTTACGTCAACCCAGAAGACCCTCCCAGACAGTCTGTGGAATCAGAGTGTAAGGTTCTTGGCACGTGTTTCATTTCTGTTAGACTTAGAAGCATCAGAAATGAAACTGAAATCTTTCTCAGAAAATATATTCTTCTCTCGTTCCCCAGGAAACCTTAGCCTTAGACTACTAAGAGATGACTAGCACTCAGCGGAAAGCAAAACAGAAGTTTTGTAAAGCTGGTTTCTAAGCACATAAATGTTCATGAAAAAGTTATTTCAGTCTGATTTACAAATACCAAGGCAGTGCTCTAAATGTATTGCCCAGATCATTAGAAAAACTAATTCTGAGAGACATAAATGACCTAATGCTCCATCAAAAGCACTGGGACATAGCAAAGTCACAGGGAATGATGACATAAATAAAAAACATTCGCTTAAAAGTAAATGCCTAATGGAAAGCCTGTCCCATTCTTTAGAAAGGCAAAGTTTAGGCACGCTAATTTCACATGTCATGAAACCTCACAGATCTAACTGAAATTCAGAAGCCTCTGGCCTCTAACCTTCCTTCACTCATTAAAGGTTTAATAGCAGACTGCATGAGTTCTCATATTACTATAATGAAATTAATGCAAGAAACTGTACACGAGTGTAATATACTGCTCACACTGGGAAGTGTTTGCATAAAGTGATTTACTGTGGGACTCCACCGGCCAGAGTGAATTCACTTTCACCTGTAGGTGCAGGACTGCATAATCTCCCGCAGTTCTGAGTTAAGAGTTGGGAGACACCAGTTCCACGGGCAACTGGAAGTTTCTTTGCACTTGAAGTGGCACTGAAAGCCCTCCACAATGGACCTACTCACTGCCCTGCGCCCTCACCTCCGCTCGCCTGAGTGCTGGTGCCCGGCAGGAGCCCAGCGCTGGCTGCCACCACGGCGCTGCCGTCCCCGGCACTCACCCGCCCTGCCTCACCTGCTGTACACCAGGCATTCCATGTGGTTGATCTCCTTGTCGGAGCGGTAGCGGCTGTAATCCTCCCAGAGGTCCTTGATGGCCGTGACGGCCAAGATGAAGAGCACAGGGGCCAAGGCCAGCTCCGGTTGGAAGGCATTGACGGCTGGCACGAAGTTGAGGAGGGCGATGAACACAAAGTAGACGTTGGCCAGGCGGTGGAACTGCTCAAAGAGGTTCTTGGGCAGGAAGGACAGTGCCGTGTACTTGGTGGTCTTGAGGCGGTTGCAAGCCAAGACCGTCCTCTTGGACTTCTCCGGCTCGGCCTCAGGTAACAGCAGGCTGGAGCGCACCAGCCGCGTCTTACTCTCCTTCTTCCTCCGCCTTCTCTTCCTCTGCCTCTCCTTCCCCTCCGGCAGCACCTGGGGCGCTCCCTCTCCTCCTGCCGTGCCCTGGGACATCGCTGCCGCCCCGGTGTCCTCGCCCGGGCAGCGCGGGCAGCTCCCACGGCCAGGCACGGCCCTAAGTTATCATCCTCCGCCGCCCGCCACGGCTCTCCTTTCCTCTTCCCCTCCGGGGGCGGACGGGGGGGAGGAGGGCTCTCTCGAACTCGCTCCTAGCCGCTCTGCCGGGACCTCTCTCGCTTTCTCCTCCTCCTCCTGGCCCGGGGAGGGGACGTGGGCAGGCGGGAAGCCGAGCCCTCCTCCCGCGGGCCCTCTCCTCGTCCCGGGCACGGGGGATGCGGGGGCCGCCGTGCCGTGGCCGGGCGCGGACAGGGCCGGGGGAGCGGGAAACGGGAGCGGCCCTTCCGCGCTTAGCCTGCCCCTAGCGCCGTCCCGTGCCGTCCCGTGCCGGCGTACGGACCCGGGAGGACACTTTATCGGCGGCTTTTGACTTTTAGTTACGTGTGGGAAGAGGAAAAAGTTTCGAGTGAGGAAGGAGAAAATTCCCACTGAAGCGTCGGCGCTGCGCACTGGCCTTTATCCACGGTGCCCCAGCAGCAGCTGGTGGGAGTTTTTACCAGCTGACTCACGGCGAAACACTCCACTTTCTGCCTGAATCCTTGTGCCACGTTTACACCCATCCCTGTGCTTAGCCTGGGAGATAGAGGACATCTCCTGGCTCCTCACGTCTGTCTGGTACACCAGCTCTGTTCGGGGCGGCCATGGTACTTGGGACTACCCCAAAGGTGGCAACAAAAAAAAAAGTGGTTTCCGATGGAAAGCTTTAGGCACTGCCACCCCCACACGCGCCCTGCCAGTGGTGTGCTGTAACTCACGTTCGCCTCTGTGGATTTTTATATTCCCTTGTGGTAGGGTAGGTCTTTCCAGCAAGGACTGGAAAACGCCAATCTCTTCCTCTGAGGTTTTATGCTCTGCACTTTCTGGAGAAAGATACAGTTACGGGTCATGCTGGATAGACAAGATATACAGCAGAGAAGATAATCCAGATTGAAAGATTTAGTCTAAAGTCACAAGTAAATAAATGTAGTAAATAAATGCAGAGATTTAAAGAACAAATAATAAGAGAATAATTAAATTGTTACTACTGAGTGTGACGTGAGTCTTTACAGCATCACTTTAGGTTGGGATTTAAGAGCAGACCCTTTGGATATGGGATTCCTCAGGCAGCAAGAAAGGCTGCCACAGGTCCCTCCAGGCTGTGTCTAAACTGTAGCACAGATACATTTTATGGTCGGACCCTTGGTCCTGATCCTAAGATATCCCAAGGTGGGATCATATTGGGTAAAAAAAGCAAGCCCTTCATACCTGTCAGCATGTTTCTTGTTATCACAGAAAGTAGGCATAAAGTACAAACATCTAGTCTTGATATGAGGTCAGGACAGGACTGGGGCATCTTCTGGGGAAAGTACCTAGTCCCTCAACTCAGATGCTGCTATCATAAATTCCTTGAGGACCAAGAAGTGAAGACCATTACCTGAGCCTCATAGCCTGTATGTGGTGCTATGTTTCCATCTTTCCTTCTCCCATTTGCAGTATGTTTGTAATTGCTCTTTAAAGTGTCCAGTTAATTATGAATGCTTCTCAGGCTGCAAAGCACGAGGTGAGTGCTAGTTCAGCACATGACCTGATGCTGGTACTGTGTGAAGCCACAAACTAATCCTGCTGTCAACTCTTCTGATGCTACTTCAAACTCAGCAGGGATTTCCTGGGTGTCTCAGCTCTTGGAACATTGAAACAACAAGGTTTTACTTAGTGTGAGGGGAAAAGTTGGCCTTTTTTTTTTTAAATTGTGTTCCTTTGTTGATAAGGGGGAAAGTACAAAATATTAAGGAAAAAAAGAGATAAATTTAAAAACCCTCTCAGTTTCAATTTTCTGTGTTGTTTTCTCTTTTGTTGTTTTGTTTGTTTTGTTTGTTTCTTTGCTTACACTTGGATCTAACAAAGGGTAAGCTGGAATGAACAAATATTCTTTTCTTGTGGTTTGGAAATGCTGAAATGGGATGAGGAGGGCATTTAATCATTGTGCAGTATTCCCATAAACTGTGCTTCACCCATCCAAGGGCTCCTTGCAGGCAGTGGTGGACACTCCAAAAAGTGAACTGCTGGACTTTGTGCCACTGGCTTGCCCACCTCTGCAGCCCATTGTTTTGTGGGGCTCTGGTTCACCCCAGGCCTTCAGGAGCTGAAATACTGTTCAGGCTCCATCTTTTCTCTAGATGGCCCTCCAACCTATTTACACAGTGGTTGGTGATTAGAGAAGAAGGAACAGTAATCTTTGTTCCTTTCTATTGTCAAAGCACATCACCTCGTAGAATAAACTGTTCATATCTTTATCGATGCCAGGTGACTCAGAAATGGCTTGAGTATAGCACATCTGAGTGGAAAGATGGTGCACAGGCCAGTGTTGTAGAATAGTGAGAGCCCGTGGTGGGAGGGGAAGTAAGCCAGTTGCTCAGTCACTTAAAAATGGTGTGTAGATCAGGCTTAGCACCGCATATTCAGCAAGGTAAATTAATGATTAGAGACATACTAACATTAAATTTTCAAATATGGTTCTCAAGTCAAGGTAAGAAAAGACAATTCTCACACTACCATTAAGCTACTTGTTTAACAAAAACACCTGTGGAAGTTTGGAGAGCCTAACCTAAGAATTGTGCTTACACCTAGTGGTATTGGCCAGACTTTTGACACCAGATACCCCAAAATTGTTGGTTACAATCCCACAATTAGAAGAACTAGTCTATAAGTCAGTGGGCTATACTTTAAAACCTGTTTTACTTGCATAGTTTTGAAGTGCTCAGGATTCACATTAACAAGATTTCTTCTGCAACAAGAGTAACAAGAGAGAAACTTAAAGATATTGAAGAGAAGCTGAAAGTTTTTACATTTTCCCATAAGCTGAGTTTTACAAACAGATATAGCAGCAGAAAGATAACAAACAGTTGGGTGGGAGTCCCTGAAGAATTCTGCATTTGTTTGCTAAATTGTTTATTTAAAAGCAGTTTAAAGCCTTTATATATGACTATGTACTGTCAGAGTTAAGTGCCAGCCTTGGAAAGTTTCACGATAAAAAAAGAGTAGAAAGTATGCCATACCCCACTGGTCAAGAGCTGAAAAGCTCTTCTGGTATCATTGACTGGGACTTTCGCTATTGCTAGTAAACTGCTTTTTAACTAATACAGGCAAGCTAAAGCTAAAGCATTGCAAGGCAGTGCCATGAGGAAAGGATGTGGCACCCTCTGCTTTCTGTGCAGTCACACAAGAAATCCAATATTCTGGATACTTACACTAAAACCTGATGTAACGTAATCTATAATAAATAAAAAAAAGAGTTAACCTTATTTTAAAAAGCCTGTAAAATCGAGTGTTTGTAAAATCTAGGCTTTTCTAATTTTTTTTCTAGCAAAAAATTTTTTCAATATAGGAACTCCCAAGAATTTAGTCCTTCCTTTCCATTTGTAAATAAAACTGTGCAGAAAGGGTTTGAGAAAGTATGAATATTTGTATCTAAACTCATATCTGACCACTCCCTGCCCCACACAGTCCAAGTATGCGAGGTTGAAAATAAGAGGCAGGCAGGCAGCAATTCAGTTTTCAACTGTTACAAAATACACATGCATAAGTCTGGCTTTGGCCTTTGAACACTAAAAGACACGTATATTGCTTTTGTTGTCAATTGCAGTACACCTGCATCTCTTTTTTAATGGAGTCTTCTGGAGGAAAGGAGGTGAAAGGAAATTTGCTTCAAATCACTTTGGATGATATGTGGATCCTGCAAAGTGTCACCCTCAAGAAACAGAAGCAAACTGTTTTGAAAAGCCTGAGGAGCCAAGAGCCAAAGAGTAGATTTACTGGATAACCTGAACTAAAATGTGGACTCTACTATTTTTCAGGGTCATTGGAGCAAACTAAACCCAGGTGGTGTCTGAGGATTGCTGTGTGCTTCAATTGCTCCTTGCCGCCCATTGATGTCTCCTTCCTGTCCAGAGCTCTTCCTTTGTTGTCACGGCTGTTTCTGACCGTCCTTTATCTCACTGCACTTTGCTGGGTATCTGCTCTCTGATTTCTCCTGCCATTAACCTGAATCCAGCCTCCAATGCCCAATATCTCTTGAATTTCAAGCTCTCTCCAGAGCCTTTCCCAGTGCTTGACTCTTTTCTTCAACTGTGTACATTTGCTTCAGATCAAAGATTAAAACTGAAAAAGGAGAGATGTTCTAAGCATCACTTATGCTGATAATATATCTAGTGAGCTCTTTGATAGCCTGGGCCACTAAAAGCTGAGCCTTAAGTTATGACACTGCCTTTAAGGCTAGAAGGACTTTTTGGTCCAAGGTATTGTATTAACTTCGTCTTTTAGATGCCACACATGCTACAGCTTGAAAACATTATCGAATTGTTACGTGAACGGGCTGGTTGCTTAGCGATCAGATAACCAGTTTTATTCCTCTTCTCAGAGACATCAGCCCTGATTATGTTTGAAGTATTTTCTATGGCTTGGGGTATTATCAGTACATGAGAATATTAATATCAACCAAAAAAATGCATTTTGCCTGATGGTTATATGGAACAGTTTGAAATTGGCATCCACTTGAATGCTAAGGATGAAAAACCACCCTAGACATAGAGAAAAGATCCCAAATACATTACTGATATAATAACTCCTGATTTGACTTGTCATGGTTTTTGAAAGCTTAAAGTCATCATTATTCCATTTTAACAATTAGCTTCTTCCTATCATAAGAAAGTGAAGCAAATCTAATTTTAACACATTTTACTAGGCCACTTTTGCAATATTTATATGATCCTAAAAAAAAGATTTCCCATGTTGTATATTGCCAGAAACATCTGTCAAATTACTTGTGATTCTCCTTTGTTCCAGAGGACTTATTTTAATATTAACATGCTTAATATTATGGAACCACCCAGAGGCCTTAGTCAAAACCTAAGACTTTAAGAACTATAAAAATAACTGTAAAGACATGGTACCACACATCAGACAAAATCTGTTCTGCCCTTTGCAGATGAGACGTATCCCATCTGGCTTCCTGTAAAGGGGACAGGCATACATGTTTTGAACTAGCAGAAAGAAGGCAAGAGGCTTTCAGTGTGAACAGCCTGCTGAAAATGCCAGAGTTTGATGAGGCGAGACAGCAGCCAAAATGGCATTATTCCTCATTTCTTTCCAGTCTGCAGGAGATACGTAGATACACAAGGACATGCACATGCACATACAGCACACACACATATATATTATATATATATATATGTGTGTGTGTGTGTATAATATATATGTGTATGTATACACCACAAGCAGTCTTATAGAATCATGGAATGGCTTGGGTTGGAAGAGACCTTAAAGATCATCTAGTTCTAATCTCACTGTCATGGGCTAGAGCAGGTTGCTCAGGGCCCCATCCAAACTGGTCTGGAGCATCCTGTCAGGGATGAGGCATCCACAGCTTCTGTCAAGGCAACCGGTCCCAGCACCTTTGAGTAAAGAATTTCTTCCTAACACCTAATCTCTTGTCTTTTAGTTTAAAACTATTATCCCTTGTTCTTTCAATATCTGACCACGTAAGAAGTTACTGTCTCTCTTTTTTATAATCCTCCTTTAAGTACTGGAAGAATCCAATGAGGTCTCCTCAGAGCATTCTCTTCTCCAGAATCAACAACCCAAACTGTCTCATCCTGAATTTTTGGAAGAGGTGCTCCAGCCCCCTGATCATCTTCATGCCCCTCCTCTGGTCCTGCTCAAACAGATCTATGTCTTTCTTGTCCTGAGGACTCACTCCAGAGCTGGACACAGTCCTCCAGGTGGGGTCTCACGAGAGTGGAGTAGAGGGACAGAATCACTTCCCTTGACCTGCTGGCCACATCTCCTTTGGTTCAGCCCAGAATGTGGTTGACTTTCTGGGCTGCAGTTGCATATTGACAAGGTCATGTCCAGTTTTTCCTCCACTAGAATCCCCAAGTTGTTCTCTCTCTCTCCAGTCTGTACTCATCTCTGGGATTGCTCTCGCCCGCATGCAGCACCTTCCACTTGGCCTTGTTGTGGTTCTTCTGGGCCCACTTCTCAAGGTTTTCTAGGTCCCTCAGGATGGCATCCCTTCCTTCAGTCATGTAAACTGCACCGCTCAGTTTCGTGTCACCTTGATAGTCAATCTTACTATCCATGTAAAGGATGAAGATACTGAAGGACACTTTTCCCAAGACAGGGCCCTGGGGAACACCACTCATCATGGACCTCCACCTGGACATGGAGCCATTGACCACAACTCTGTCTACCTCCAGAGAAGTCCCACTCCTTCATCTCTCAACAGGCAGAGAGGGAAGATTTATGTCCCAAGGTGAGCAGGAGCCATTTGAGAAAGAGGCATAATCAGTGTTGCAGCACTAAGGGAAGTCAATCTTGTGCCTGGCCCAAGCAGCCCTGCTGAAGCTTTCAGTGCAATGCTAAGATATTACGGAGGAACAGCTTCTGCTTTTTGGAAGCAAGAGCAATGCTACCTAGCAAGCCTCTCACATTCTGCATGCATTTCACTGAAATATTTTTCCCATCTATCATGCCCCAGAGGCACCTGCATCTTGCATCCTGCATCCTGCCAGGTACATGTTGCAGGATCTGCTCTCCCACACCCAGCTGTTCAGCCTGATGAGGGATTCATAGAGGCTGTGTCTCATGTAAGGGTCTGGAGTGGGAAGGAAGCTACAACACTGTGGAATGCACACCTTTGATTGGTGTCTTGTGTGGAAAGAAGCCAGTTCAGAGAGTAGAGGGCTGCCATGTCCTTTCCTCCAGCACCTGAACAGCCATGTCCATTCTGTGACCCTGTTTGCATGCAGACCACTGCCATTTGGCCTCCTGTTAAGCCTCAGGAACTGCAGATTTGGAAATTGGTACTACTGTATAATAAACTAGGTAAAAAACTAGTCAAGGTCTAGAACAGCTGTAAAGACATATTCAGGGAGCTTATAGTCATGGTACCAGTGAAAAATACCCCTTTGCAAATGCTTAATAAGTAGTAGTATTTGAGATGTAAGGAATAGCCATATGGAGCCACTGATCAGCATTTAGAGCTTTCAGATTTGGAAAGTTCCTCAAGTAATTTCAAATAACTGAAATAATGCTGCCACGGTTGGTGCAGAAAGACTGCCACTTCTAGGACACCAAGAACATCCCAAAATGTGTCAGTAAGGAAACGAAACAGTGAAGCCCATGCTCAAAAAAGCACATCATTTTCCACTGACTGTAGAAGTCATAAGTGATTAGTGCAGAGAAAGGTGTTTCCTTGGTGGTATCCAAAGCTAGTGGTGGTTTACTAGGTAAAGTAGATGTTCCCCTTAATATCTTGCCCAAGCCAGTCCACAGCAGAACAACCAGCACTTCACTGAACTAGATTGAACTGGATGGGGCACTCGTGATACAAGATGCACTCAGGAGAAACCCCAGCCACGTGAAAATCCTGTGGCCACTCTGTGCCTGGCACATCTGCCAAAAATTATAATACACAGTGGCAAGTTGTCCCCTTAAGCAGAGGGAAATCAGAGGCAGCTCTTTACCTACCTAACCTCCCCTTTCGCAGAATTACTTTTTTTCATTTCCAGGGCATTTCCTGGGGGAAATCCGTAAGCATTGCTTCAGTCCACCAACTAACATACTCACACACAGGGACACTGCAGAAGAGGAAATGCAGGCAAACCTATGTAATTAACTGCAGGAGTAAAAGCAGAGAGATGCTATTTATAGAAACTGCAGTTTGAGAGGAAACGAAAGTTAATATCCTTACTGCGGCGCTGCCAACTCTTGCTATTTCATGGTGAGTATCACAGTATTTGTTGCTGTTCTTAAAACTGAATATCCTTGCATAATGGCATCTTGCAACAATCTCAGCTTGCTAAGACAAAAAAACATAGTGGGAAAAACTTGAATGTGGGAACCCCAGAAGCAGAAAATAAAGAGGAGAATAAAAAAATATTTAAGTTAATGTTTTTGGAAACACTGTGATTCTTAAAGCAATTCTATGATTTTTTTTTAAATCCTGGTAATTTTTAACACCAAGCACATGGAAGTGATTCTATTCGTACAGGAGCTGCTGTGGGATTTCCTGTATGTATGGAGTCAAAACATATTTCACATCTCTCTAAAAAAAAGTACTGTCTCAGGATATTGTTCTTGAATGCCAAATTGGGTGTCTCTTCAAATTAAGAGAGATTTAATGACTCATCATGCTAATATTTTGCTATATCTAGATTTCCTAAAAAACTTTGCCCAAAAAAGCTAATTACAGATGCTTGAATGAGTTTTTACAAGAATTTGAGGAGAGCTAGCTATGCCTTCACTGGAGAATTAACAAAGGGAACCTGGGGCTCTTCTGCTATTTGGTTGTGAGTCAGGATTGCTTGAAGAGAAAGTTGTGCAAGCCAATGTTTTCTTGCTGGCTAGTCACTACAGTGAGATTTGCCTCTGGATTTTGTGACTCTGCACGGCGAAACAAGACTTCCATTCAGCTCAGATGTCGGGTATGCAGAGAAAAGAAGTGGCTGCAGGCTCTTACTCCTTCTGGGAAGGCGAGTGGTGCATTCAGTCTACTGCAAGTCTAGGGCAGCACTGATTGATTGTCTCTTGCCTAGAGCTAGCTCAGAATGGCTAGGCTTAGTACAAAATGGTGTAAATGGGCTGTAAACAACGAGATTTGAAAAGAAAAGGAAGAAAAAACCTCAACAGCAGGAGAGTGAAAGGGTGACTTTCCCGCCTTTGGGGAACTCATCTGTAAGTAGAACTGATTGGAAAAAAATCTGGTTCATTGAGCCTGACTGCTTGTTGGAAATCTAGTAGCCTGGAGAGCTTTTGCTGAAATTAAGGCAGCATTTTCCATGGTACCTGCTGGGTTTGTCAGGAGTCTTGTGATACTGCTTATGGGGGAGTTGCCCAGTCTTCTTTTCCACTTGCCCTGGCAGCGAGGGATGCCCTAATGTATGGGAACCCTGACTCTGCAGCACTCATCCTGGTAGCTGGGGCCCTTCTAGCTGCTCTGGAAGCTTGCAGGCTTCTTAATATGTGTGCTAATATCAAAAGAGAAATTGGCAAATGCAGTATTTTAGTAACTCGCATCTTGAAAAATATATCAAGTAAAGCAGTGCTTTGGGACTAGTGCTTTGGGACTAGTTCAGACTATGTACAAAATAATATGGCCCAAAGTAGAAAATTACTTGTAATAGAACAACACAAGCTTCTGACTAGTCCTGCTTTTAGTACTCATACCCAAATTCATGGCTGAATGCCAAGATCCAAACATACAGTTTTTTGCTTCATACATCACATACTCTGTGATGGAAATCAAACTTATTGTCTCGGTTTATGTTATATGCCACTGACCATAAGCATAACTCGTACTTTTGGTCTACAAAAACTAATGAACTTCAGTGCAGACTTGCATTTAACAACAGTATCTAACCAGGTGTTTCTGCAGTGCTAGAATAGATCTGATCTGACTTCTGCTGAAGTAGGTTGAGAGACCAATTCCAACTGATAAATTCCCTATGATTTCCCAATAGGTTAAAAACCTACAAAGATTCAGAGAGGCTCATTATTTGTTTTTTGGTGGTTTGTTTGAGTCTCTTTCCTGGTGTGA
>VZTN01002577.1:113354-185542 GCA_013400515.1 Erpornis zantholeuca | reverse complement strand
CAGAAGCTGAAACTACCAACCAGTTCCCCATAACAATGCTTCCATGGTGCTGTGCTGGTTTGTTGACTTGGGAAATTGCTGCTTCTGCTTTGTCAGCAGTGTTAGTGATCCATGTTTCTTTCCTCTCCCTACTTGCTCTTCCCTGATGGCCTTAATTTAAACAGATTTTTGCTGTCTGTGTTTTTATATTATCAGGTAACTACTATCCCCTACATGAATAAGAATGACCATAAATAGGCCATATATAAAATACAGCACCCACCATATGTGCACAATATAAACACACATACATACACCCCATGTATGTATACACAGTCTGTGTGGACAGAGATCTCTGCAGAGTGTACAGAGATGTAATAGTCTGCTGTGTGTAGTGATGATATTGTAATCTGAGAGGTTTCTATAGGTCATTGCTTGCCTTTAGTAATTTAGTTACATTCATTAAGCATCAGCTATCATTTCATATTGCAACTCAAGCTCCTGTATGCCTTGCTTGCAAGAAAAGCAGTGGACTTGAGATAACTAATGTTTTAAACAAATAAGATGTTGGAAACCAGAAGGAATGCCAGTGGAAGAGTGGTGTATCAACAGTAGTTAGAAGGAATCTGAAAAGCAGCCAGCATAATAAATTTAAAGGGTGGAGTACAACTGCAATGGCAACACAATGTTTTGATCAAAATAAAGCAATTTTTACATGTAATGAAGCACTAGCCCATGATTTTTAAAGACTCAGGCATTCAACAACCACAGGCTGCCTTTCAAGTTTACAGGCTAATATATCTTCACATTAAGAAAGGATGTAGTTTATAATTCTCTTTCAACAAAACACCAGATAGCTAACACAGCAATGAAAAACAGACTTTTTAAAATAAAAAACAAATACCCTGGTGAGTACTGTTGATTCTGTTTATTCTTAATATGTTGATATTTTAATCCACTATTACTCACTCTCTGCTTGGTTACAACATGAAAACCTCTCTGCTCTTCTGCTCTCTGACCCTCCTTTCCTGCTCTGCTAACTCCCCTTTTCCTAACAGAGACCTTGGCCAGGAGCATGACAAACTCTTGCAAGGTATGTGCATCAATCAGGGGAGTGCTGAAGTGTGATCTGCAGCCAGCATAGCTGTGCCAGCAGAACACCCTAGTATGGATTAAGACATATCAGCAAAAGTGCTCTTTTACAGGAGGACTTGGTTTTCTCAAAAGGGCTGCAGCACGCTCTATCAGCAAAAGTGGAGTTTTCTCAGTCTGATGTGCAACTGGAATATGAACACTGTGCCAAATGTATCAACACCAAGCTACCTCCTACTGCACCCAAAATAAATTTGGCTTTCTGCACTTCAGAGGTTGATATCTCCTAAACTCATACCATGGCCTTGGCTGTCTTCCCTCTTCCTCACTCACTCTTCTGCATTGGCCTCTATCATTCCTCTTAAACTTACCCAAGTTTCTGGATTTCATTTCACCACCATTTATTCTGTGTATTCTGATCTTTATTGTCACATTCTCCATACACTTTTTGGTACCTCCTGCCTGCCCTTAGAAAATGATTTTCCTATTTCCTAGACATGAGCATTTTTGTATCAGACTGCTAAATGGGAGGTGTATAAAAGGGAATCTTTTTGTTCCCTAAGTTCCCCTAATGTAGAGAACAAAAAATAGAACTTTTGGATCTTTTTTAATTTGTCATCTAGTAATTGGAGTGTTGAAACTTATTTTCATGCAATCAGTTCTAAACTCCTGCTTTAGTATTTATATGAAAGCTGATATTCTCAAATAATAACACAATCTGAGTATCTGGGGGTTTAAGGATTTTTATTTTCATCACCTGTTATTTACAGAATGAACTAGTCCAAATCCTACAGCAGTTATTTGTTCTCTGCCTAAAACCAGCGAAAATCACCTAATCCCTCCTCAGCTTCCAAAGTTCTGGCTATATCAGTGAGGGGAGAGGGTGGCAAGAGGAAGCATCCAGACTCAATCTGCAATTCCACTGCTGGTGCCTATTTATACAGAAATGATTAACAATTTAGACAGTGCCACTGGAGCTGAAGAATTACCCTTCATCTTCAGTGCTAAGAAACCATTCACCACAGGGGAGCTGAGTCGGGATGGAAAAGATGTCTCACCCTATGAGAGGGACAGAGGAGCTTCTGGTTCTGCTGTGCATGCAGGGTGAGCCTGAGGGTTACACTTGTGCTGGTATACTGAGAAATTAACATCTGAGTGAGGATCTAAGAACCCAGAAAGTAAAGCGTGCTTCATATAGGGGTTTCATTCACTCATGACACAGTGATCACTGACTGCTAGGCCTGAAATCCTAACCTTTTAGCAGGTGTGCACAAAGCTTGAGGTTTGTTTTTTGTTTTTTGTTTTGTTTTGTTTTGGTTTTTTTTGTGAAACTGAGAACTTACATGAGAATATGTTATGTAAATATCAGGTGACTCAGTTTGACTGATGCAATCCTTGGTGCAGAACTCTGTCTTCCTTGACTCCTCCATGCTTAAAAACAAAGCAGAAATAAACCATGAGCATATCATCAGCTGGGATGCTTCATTTTTAGCTCAGTTTTTGGTCCCCAATATCATTTTGGTTTGTGCCTCCCACCAGTCTTTCAGGCAATGTCTGGACAATGGTTTGGAGCATAATGTGTACCAGATATTTGGGAGGGGATTTTGAAGGAGACAGTTTAGCACTTCAGAAGTGAATAATAGCCTCCAGAGGTTGGACCCTGTCATATTTTATTGATTATCATACAAGTAGTCTCTGAGGCTGAATTTTTGTCCCTTCACACTTCTGTTTAACCCATGAGTTTTATGTCTTCCTTTTATATCCCTTTCTTTACCTAACTAATTTTCTTTTTCTGCACAGTGAACAAAGAAACTAATTTTTCTTACCTGCAGACAACTTTCACCCTAATTCTTATGTCCGTGCAACACACAGCAGAATAAGGTAGCAATAAGTCCTGGTATTACTAATAATAGGTAATTGCTAATTAGGTACTACTAATAATATTACTAATAATTAGGTAGCACTAACTCCTGGCAGATACTGCTTCTCAAAAAATAAAGAAAGCTCAGGAAACACTTGCTGATTTTTGTTGGACATACCAGTCCTTGGATCTCTTTGCAGATAGAATATTCTTTGAAGCTCAGTGACTATCACACAAAAAAAGCCACTGCTGGACTTCATTTTCACATCCTCAACAAACTGTGGCACAACTGGGAAATCACCTCTCTGCTCCAGATGTTTCTCTCCACTTTCTTCCCACTNGGTTTTGTTCACCTCACAGAAAACTTTAGGTGGGATTTTTTTGGTTGCCCTGCAAATTAAGGAGTCTGACAGACCCCAGGAGAAGGTCAAAATAAAGCTTTGCATTAGTATTTAATTAGCATCTATCAACAAACAGGTTTTAAAGCAAATATTAGTACAGGCTTACTAATAAAGGGAAGTGTTTGTGTAATATCACTCCCACTCATTTTCACCTTGAGGTATTTTAGGAATTGATGACCTGGAAAAGTGAGCAAGCAGTAAGTACTGTACAGACTGTGGGCAGTAGGAAAAGCTGTTTGTCTAAATTCAGTGTTATGACAACTTTGTGGTAGAGACATCAGGCCCTGGTGTCCTTGGAGTGTAGGTGGGTGAGTGAGTCACTTATTGCTGTCCTGACATGCCATAAGTAGGTGGCTGTTCTCCGTTGTCAGAGTATGGTCCTTCAATTTTTATTCAGTGAGAGACATCACCATTTAAAAATGGATTTATTTTGGCTCACACTTGAATACCTGGTGTCGTTTTTCATTCTGAGCAAGGAACTCCTTAAAAACAATATACATTAGACCTGTCTACTGCCATTTACCAGTTCCACAGTCTTGAACAACTTTGTCTGTTTTAAAGCAGTGAAAGGTGTCTGAATGCAGATTATATGTTTGGAAGCAAAATTGCAGCCAAAAACTACCTTGGACAAATGCTGTGCTATAACTATCTTTTATCACTGGTCATGCTTCCTATGATAGAAGCCATGCCTAGGAAAAGGTGTAGGAAAAATGAGCAGCACTATGGTTAATGTGCTTATCTTATTCCAGACATCATTTCCTCAGAAGACTAGAAAAATGTGCAGATGGAAGAAACCTGGTATTTCTGCTATCTAAATGGGAGTTAAACACTGGGTTCCCTGAAATGGTTTTAGTTAATCGGGAAAATCTCTCAGAACTATTAGCACATTATATTGAAAGAAGCATCAGAGTTTCTAGTTGCCTCCAGTGAACTGCTGCAGAGCCTGTAGTGCTTTTGCTAAGGAACAAATGACTAAATGATTTCCAGAGGTCCCTTCCGACCCCAAACAGTCTGTGATTCTGTGAAATACTGCCCACTAACAAACATGTGGCTGAGGGGGCTGGTTGCAGAGCTGTTCTAGAAGGGTTCATTAACTGAAGGTCTTCTGTTACCTTTATTAAAAATAAAATATTAATTCACACTAACAGATATTCTTTGCTACAAACCCAAATTATTAATTTTGTGACAGGCTGGACAAAGCTGCTGAAAATTTAGGACAAAGTCCTAGAAATGTCCAAATCATTAGCATCCAAACCAGCCAGTCATAGTATGACAGATTGAAGGAACTTGTAGTCAAGCTGAAAAATACTTGTTCAAAACCTTCATTCCTCTTTTTGAGAGTCCTCGCTCCTGACTCTCCTCTGCTCTTAGGAAGCTGGATGCAGATCCCAAAAGCAGCACCTACTGAGTTTCAGATTCAGTTATCTGGTTATCTGGCTTTGGCATAATTTTTCTCCCTCACCTTGGAGAGGGAAGAACTCGAACTTACTTTATCCTCCCTATTGTGTTCAATAGAGAACTTTCCTTGGACGTGCCCAGTTGCAGACCTATTTCTGTATTTCAGCCAGTACAGGCTTGTCTAGGAGCTGCTTGGCCATGTTCCAAAGTGAAAGGGCCATTCCCTGTTTCCTAGATATGCATCTGCACTGCACTGGCATCCTGGTCCTCAAGGGCTGCAGGCATGGCCACTACCTCTGAACACATTTAGCCTTCCCTGAGCAGAGTCTTTTTTCTGTTCCATTTCTTCCTCCCAGCTCCCTTGTTTTACTTACCATGTACCATGGTCACTTCACTCACCCTCATCAATTCAACCCTTGCCATGGGCAGTTTGTTTCTCACTGCAGGCTGGGAGAATCTGGCCTCCTTTGCTTTCTCATGGCTCCTGTTTTTCTTGCACTCAAGAGTTCTCTTTGTTCCCCCTTTTCAGGAAAAAAAGCCCCTGACAACTTGTACCTACACACCTATTCTTCCTAATGTAGCCAGTTCAGCTTACAGCCTTAAAAACATAGTTAAATGGTTCTGTCTTTGAAAGTTATGGGGAAAATTGAGTTTGGTACAAGTAGTCAAAACACCATTAATGCTAATAGATTTATACCGTGGAAAAATTAGTCTAAATTGTCTGTTTCCCATTTAAAATAACCATCCAGAATAGATGTGCACTCTGTCCAGCTGCACAGCTCATTCATCCTCATCGCCTGTGTCTCGTGTAGCAGAATGTTCTTTTTAAAGGTTTCAGTAATAAAAAATGTTTCCGTTTCTAGTAATACTCCATTGTTTGCAAGTTTGGACAATTCAGCACACTTCTGGTAGGCTTCTAAGGATTAGTTCCTGCATACTGTATGCTTATTTTAGTACAAAAAGACTACTTATGCATATTTCCTAAGTTATAGTTGAATTTGCTGCTAGATATAAATCCCTACAAATACACATTATTTTGAAAATGAGTAATGTAGAGAAGAGTATGTATAGTGCATATGTAAAATTTTGCTCCATTTTTTTGGTCAAAAACTAAGTGAACATAAATGGCATTTAAGAATAGAATTAGCAAATTACATTAGACTTAGAATTGAAAATACAGCTTTCTTATCTTTCTAGTAGCCAGTGTGGCAAATCTGATAATAAAATTGCCTCATTTTCTGATACTTCTTTTCAAACATTTCCTTCTCTTGAAAAAAATGCATGTGATTTTTAAAAATCAGTTTAGCAACCAGGTGAGTTACACGCGTGCAGAATTAAAAAAGAGAAACCCTTCTTCAATTCATTAGCTGCCCCAGATTTGAGATTGAGCTTTGCAAGCAACCTGCCTGTCTCAAGGACAGCAGGATATTGCATGGCCTTCACCAAAAAAGGAAGTATTCTGTAGCATGGTTTAGTACTTCTGGTAAAGGAAGTTTCCAAGAAATCTGCTTTAAACCTGTGCCTGCTCTCTAGGTGAAATGAGTACTCAGCCTATCACGTTCTGAACCTAATCCTGCCCACAGACCATAGTGGACAAAGTTTTGTAGAACAATTGTAGAACAATAGATGAGTTTTTTTGCTTGTTTTCATTACAGATCTCTCTGAAGATGGATGTCCTTGCTCTGTCACTAGTGACAGGGTCTACAAGAGCTGGGTCATCTTCCTGTCCCACCAGTTTTTGACTTCATTTGGTTTCCTGATTAGTTCCTTAGGTGTTACCTGGCATGGGGACCACCTCTCCCTGTGAATGAGTGCAACAGCATGTTGCACAAAGGGTCCTTAATCTTCTTTAGCATCACCAGTTTGTATTTCAGTACCACCAGCCTGAGAGTTTAAGACAAAAACACGGTTACTGCTGGAGCCCATGGGTGCTTATGTTTGTACATGGCACTCATCTGTGATAGTTGTGCTGCTCCTTCCCTCCCCATCCTCTTGTCCCTGTTCCTTTGCTGTAGGTCACCCACCCCAAAGCCGACATGGCTTCAGCATGAGCAGGTCATATAACTCAGCCCCCCACCCAGCAGCTGCCTTTATCTTGATATATCAGGAAAGATCTTGGTGCTTTCTTCTGCTAACCAGCCTCAGCTGAGAGGTGGTGCCAATCACTGGGGACAAGATGGGGTGGGAACACCCCAGAGAGCTACATCTGTCTGCTACCTAAGCTCTATGAAATAGCTTTCATCAGCGTTTGTACTGCATCTAGTCTGGAGGCAGCACGTGGAGCAGCAGAGCATCAGAGCCTCACGCAGCTACAGCAGCGAATCTGCTTCTGGCCCATGCAAACCAGTGGTTTGTCACCTGTAAACATAAGAAGAAAAGAGACAGGAGAGAACAGAGTCAGCTGAGAACCCAGGAGAAGTCCAGAGAGAATCACAACTTGCCCAGTTGTCCAGAGAAATTACCACAGATACTTCAGGCAAAATGGTTTTGCTTCTTCTCCTGTTTTGCTCCTCTTGGGTGCACATGGACCACTGGCTTCAAAGTAGTACTAGCAGTTCTACTAGTAGTACATTACTGATAGTAATGGACATGGTGATTCAGTGGACAGCAGTGGGAGAACAGAGAAATGTATAGCAGCAGTGGTCCAAAGATAGGGGGAAAAAACATTCAGAAAGCTGCATTTATACACCAATACTACTAAGAGACGTACAGCAAGCTAATCCATTGACAAGAGTGGACAAAGCTAACTATTCCCCTGATACATCACTCAGGATCTGCTTTGATAATGCAGGAATATCAGCTGGCTTTGTGCAAGACGTTGGCTGCAATGTGGAAGCATACCAAGGAGAATAAGCATTTAAAATTCAAAGCTGTCCATGGAAGAGGCAATGCAGCATGAGTGGCCTCATTTGGAGCAGATTCCCATTAACGAGGTTTGGGAGGAAAAACAGTCAGATTTGTGTTGATTTGAATTCCTTTAGGTTGGTATAAACAACAGGATATTGACCACATCAGTTTTGAGATAGGTCTGACAGGACATTATTAGAATTCCCACTTCATTCAAATATTTTATGTCCCCACTTGAGACACTATAAGAAAAAGCTGCCATTTGAGGAACAAACCATCGCACTTGTGAAGCCCTCAAGATCTCAGAATTTCTCAGGGGATGACTAGGGCAAAGAAATCAGTATTTGTCTTTTTTTCTACCATTTCTGTAATTTCTCCTGCCTGCACCTCTACTTCTGTCAGACACCTTTACCAAAGTGACTGGATGCTGGCACATGCTGTTTTGTTATCATTGAAGTCCATATAGCTTTGCCAGCTTGGCAGTACTCAGTGATTTAGAACAAGAAGTTGATCAGAGTGCCTTGATATTTACAGCACAGGAGAAATTTTCCTTTAATTACAAAATTGCTATGGCTACATTAGATGCCAGATGCTTCTTGTTGCCTTCCAGTTTCAGTTCAGGCAATACCTTGACTAGCACATCTTGACTGAAGCTCCCTTTTCTCTGCATGCTTTCTTTTTCTAGCTTAAGTATTTCCTTGCACTGACCATCTCTTCACAATCCAGACCAATGCAAGACAGATAAACGAGAATGGAGACACAGAGCGCTTCAATATAAGAAGCATTAGTTATATCCAAAGGACTTTTTGCATGGAAAAAATCCCTGCCCTTCTCTTCATGGTGATCATCTGCTGGGAGGCAGGCACTCACTTCAGTACATTCACAGTCTTACCAAACTAGTTTTTTAAACTTTGGAGCATAGTTATAGCGAACATGCGTAACAAATTGGAGGAGAGGTCAGCTGATGTGCTCTTCTTGCTCTTCCATGCTTCTTGGCTGGTGGATGTTAGGGATTGTAAACATAGACTACATGGGTAATTTCTGGAAAACAAATCCCAAAACCACCCCAAGAGCAACCCAACATCAACAAAAAACCACAACAGAAAGTGTCTACTCTAAGACAGTGCAAGCTAATTATGGAAATCATGTCAAGCTGTCATAAGCCCCAGAGTGAGCATGCACAGCTTTGGGGAGAAGGACCTGTGGTGAGTGTTTCTGTCCTGCAGATATCTCCCTGGCTCACAGGCCTAGCTGTGTACTATTGTGAGTGAAGCCATGAATAAAAATCTCCTTCCTCCCCATTTTTTACATTATGTGAATCTCACTGGCACCCCAGAGCTAACCTCATGGGCCCCTGGGCAGATCAGGCTGACAAGCTCAGATAATGATAAGAATTCATGTTTGCTGTAGTTGTGATTTATTTCTTGTGTAAAATTCACCCATCTCGATAATAAAATGGTTTGGGGGGCATGTGGTGAATGTAGCTTCTCTGAAACTAGTTCAGTATTTAATTCCTGCTAATGTACACAATCAGATTGTGTCTAATTCAATTTGCAAATATATAAAGGGCCCTTTATGAGGAACTCATATATGGTTAGATGAATGTGTAGCCCAGATGCCTCTGTAATTCCTTTCAATGTTATTAATTTGATATGCTGAATTGTTATTTACAGACTCTATTTCCATATAAAAGTGAATAAACCTCAGAGAAGTAACCACAGTAAGTGCTTTTAGGAGTTTGTTGGTTTTTTTTCAGTGCAGTAGCACTGAGGAATGCTGATGTCTCTTCATATCTTGTCTTCAGCCTTGTAACTACATCAATATAATTACACAGAAATATCACATACTGACAAATAATAAAAACCAAAATCTAGAATACTCAGAGAAATTACTGAGATTGGTTTTATTAACTTAGTTATCACAGTAACTTAGTAGTTAGTAATTGAACTTAGTAGTTCAATGAGTGTCAGAATCAGTAAAAGTGAAGTCAAGAGAATTTAGGTCTCAATTTATCACAAGTGTAACACTAGAGTAGTGTACTGGTATCACAGCTTGGCCTCTGACAGTCCTTTTTTCTTATTTTGTGTGATTTGATATGACCACTTGCATATGTGGTCATCCAAATTGATGCAAGATCAAGCAGACTACAAAACCCAGCCCAACATTTTCTGCAGCCAGTCAATTTGATATAGGGAAAAAGTTTTTTACATTCCCAAGCTGCAGAGCTAACCTTAGTTTTGAAAACTTTCTCTGTATTTTGCTTTCTGTATTTTATTTCCCTGGAGGCAATATAGTTTTAAGCCTCTCAAACCGATTGCATCCCATTCAGCTGGATTAATCTTAAATCTGACTATTATTGATGAACTTGAACTTGGAGAGTGGTTTAGTCACAAAATGGGCTCAGGCAGCAGCAAATTCACCCTCATGTACAGCAAACAGGTCAAACAAACAGTGAAAATGTGCTGAGGGACACAGCTAGTTTGTAACTAATCTGGGTTAGTTACAAACGCTGATGTATTAAAATTATAGAAATGCTCCTCAGAAATTCTGGGACATTTTCTCCTCTTGCATCCAGTGGTGTGTACTATCAGAAGAGGTTGTGCTAACATGAATTTGTAGAACAAAACAGGTGGTCCTGAGGAAATGACACCCACCCAAAATGCATTGCCAGGAATTTTTGCTTTGGACTAGCTCTAGCTTTGTTCCACGGTCTGGATGCCCGTTAGAGGCCATAGTGGTATGGCAGGAAAGGCATGGTAGGTGGGTATAGCCAGGGGATCAGCACTAAAAGCACACTTGGGATCTGAACTGCCAGTGTAAGTGCATTTCTGAGGCCCAGTGTGCCAGGAGCTGCCCAGAAATTAAATCTTTGTGTGGGAAGCTCAGCTGTGGCACTGGAGTTTCCCAGGAATTAAGAGAGGAACAGATCGGCTGGTTTGAAGTCAAAAGGTAAGTAACAGGTATGAAAAGCAGCCAAAGAATGTGCTAGAGAATAGAAGATAGTAACAAAACAAGTCTTAGGTAAGGTACTCAGAAATAATGAAAAATGTATGGGGAAAAGCTAAAGGCAAAGGAAATACTTTCCTTAACATTTAATTATGTTATTGTCCTCAGAAAGGCATGCTCATTTAGAAAAATCCTGTAAAAAATCCAAACCATTAAATGGGAAAGGCTCCACCTACTCATAAAAAACATACTGCACTTTTTCTTTACACAGGATATCTGAGTGCAGAACTTGTGAACGTAGACTCTGTTGAACATTTTTTGTCTGGTTTGCCCCTCATTAAGTGGTAAGCACTGGGGAAAGAAATGAGCCTTATCTGGTATGCTACCCGCCTAACCATTATCAGCTAGCATCAGGTAAAGAAATGAGCCTGAAAGAGTGAAGGATAGATGCAGATGCTGGAATTCAGCGAGGTCAAAGAAGTCACACGGATGGATGAAAGGAGTGAGAAATTTTCTTAACACTTGTTTTCAAATGAGCAGCTCTAGCAGCAGGAGAAGCAGCAAAGCATGCTTCGCCAGAGGACTTGTGTCTTACGGCTGGATTCTCAGGTGTCTAATAAAGTAGATGCAGTGATCTGAGGTTTTTTCTCTCAGGTGGGCTATTCATAATATTTATCAGGTGCAATTTTCTGTGATTGATGGGTTGAGCTAATGCCAGGGGCCTCTCCTTGGTTAGTGTGTTTTTAACAATCTCTCCCTTTACTTGTTAGACTACTCCCATAAAAACTGGTTGGGTCTTAGTATCAATGTGGTTTTGATCTTCACATCAAATTTGATTGAAATAAGTAAATGGTTTGAGAACTAGTGTGTTGGAGGGGGGTGTAGTTGAGGTAAGGAGCATGGGGATAAACAGGACCAAACAGTCTAATACAAAAAGATTACAGATTTTTTTTTTTTTTTTTTTAGAAATCAGGCTGAAAAAAATAGATAGGAAAAAGCTCTAAAAGAACATTATTTCTAGATTTTTGGCATTTTTCAATTTAATTTGATTACTAAAGATTGAATGAAAAATTAAGAGTACCACCCAAAAAATGTGCAGCTGCTACATGTTATTATTTGAGTGTTTTGCATTATGTTTTTTTTTCTGGAGTTTGATAAAGGAGGTGAATTTAACTGCCTCCCCCAGATTTTTCCTCATAGAAATATGAAAGTATGCCTTTAAATGATATGTTTTGAACAAGAGGAGGCTGCTGCCATGGCACTGGGAACTGAAGAAGAAAATACCTGCTTGACTGAGCTGCCCTTTTCATCCAGGGTAGTGTGAGACAATCTCACTGAATCAAAGCCTCAGCTCCAGATGCCTTGTACAGTTGGAGACGGCTTCCTGCCAACGAGTTTCCAAAGCAAACAAGGAAGAGCAAATTTGCGTAGCATGAAGTGCAGCCACACAGGGAGGCAGTGAACAGGGTGGTTCCCTTCAGCATGGAAGGGAATGTTAAGTGCTTTAATACAATGTTGTTTTAGTCAGAACAGAGCCTGAAAGAAAAAAATTGTAATTTTCAACACTGGTCTTAGACTACTCTGAGCTTAACTAAGTTAGTCAAAGACATTTTGGCTGGGGCTGATGTAATACAGTGTTTGTGGCTTGCTTTAAGACATGACTTAGAGTGGTTTCTTATATCACAGAATCAGAGAAACATAGAACAATTTGGGTTGGAAGGAGTGTTAAAGATCATCTTGTTCCAACCCCCTGCTGTGGGCCGGGATGCTTTCCACTAGATCAGGCTGCTCAGAGTCCCATCCAACCTGGCTTTGAACACTTCCAGGAAAGGGGCATTCACAACTTCTCTGGGCAATATGTTCCAGTGCCTCACCACCTTCACAGTAAAAAAGGTTTTCCTCATATCTGATCTAAACCTACTGTCAGTTTAAAAACATTCCCCGTTGTCCTCTCACTATGCACTCTCATAAGTAGGCTCTCATCGATAACCAAGCTAGCACTGAAGTAGATTGGAAGTAAACTCTAGATCAAACTAGCTGGGGCCAAACAGATCCAAATGCCTTTGGCAATAAACCTGAGTTCTGCAGATCCATGCAATTGGCTCTATCAGCTAATAGGATGACTTCTAATCTCCAGCTACATGTACAGAGATTGCATGTAGGAAAACCCTAGATATCCACTGGTGTAAGATGCTTTCCATGCCTCATATACTGAAGGAATAATAGTGTTGAAAAGAAGCATGATCTAGGAGAAGATTTTTCTGTTGTTCTGCCTGCTCGCCATGTGTGCTTATCAACTTCAGGAGTGGTCTTTTATGAATGCTGAAAACAGTTCCCGCCTTGTTGCCTTCTTTGATGATACTATTGGACTCAATGTCTTAAAGGTCTTTTCCAAGGTGACGATTCTATCATTCTGTGGTACGAGAGCTGTCTGACCTCTTTGTCTGTCTGCCACAGAAGCACCTGGCTCTGGTTCACAGTTTAGAAAACTCAGTTCTTGTTATTTGTGAATTTACTGCTGAGGGGTCTGTTGAAAAAGAAAAATAAATGAATATATCAGCTCTACAGCAGCCCATCTGGGAATTTTATAATGGTATTGCATCTTCACAGGAATAACTGTGGAGGATTGCAGACTGAAAACAATGGCTTCAGTTTGTTACAGCTGAGCTCTGAGTAGCAGGAGACTTAGTTCAGGATAACAATTTGATATCTGAGACTGTGATTCATTCAGAGACCACAGCTCCCTTCTGTACCCTCCTCCGCCTGGTTATCCATTGAGCTAAGAAAAATAAACCGC
This sequence comes from Erpornis zantholeuca, assembly GCA_013400515.1. Taxonomy (NCBI): domain Eukaryota; kingdom Metazoa; phylum Chordata; class Aves; order Passeriformes; family Timaliidae; genus Erpornis; species Erpornis zantholeuca. The sequence goes on along the minus strand of VZTN01002577.1, from coordinate 172,221 downwards.
AGAAACTTAATGAGAAACAAATGTTGTTGCTGAGTTGGTCTGCAGTGGGAAGCCAAACTGTAGAAAGTACTTCCTTACTGTTGCAGTAATTTTGTTTTTTAGAGGTAGTTAAATAATTCTGAGTTCTCTGTGAGTCACGAATTTTGGGAACCCCATCATAGGACTGACCTGTGACCTATGTGCAGGCTTGGTCAAGACAACATGAAACTGAAGGCAGCAGCATAGTCTTTAGCATCAGAGTGAGATGCTTCCAGTGGCAGACATGAGCATCTTTGAGCAAGTAGTGGAAAGGATGTTTGTCACTTGTGGCACATAGCAGTGCCGCTCCTGCAAACTGGGTACGTGAGGCTTTCTGGTAATTGTTTATTGTGACTGCTTGGGAAAAGGGGAATCCAGAAAAGTGCCAAAGCAGTGTGGTCTGTCTCCCTGTGTTGGATGTAGGTGCTCCCTACAGAGGTGTGCTGGCATGCTTGGCATTGAAACAACTAGCACATGAAATAAGGTGCCTCAAAGCTGGGCAATAGGGTGCACCTTCTCTGGGATTTTTGCAGTTCTTTGAATCCCTAAAAGGGTCCCAGTGCCAGTGGCTGGGTAGAAGAGCAAATGCTATTTCAGAGGGACCTAGAGGGGGATTACTGAGCTGCCCAGCATGGCTCTAAAGAAAAGGGTTGGAAAGGTTTAAATTGTGCTGGGCTCCAGCTTTCAGTTAATTCTCTTTTTATTATCTTAAAAAGTACCAAAACAGCAAACCCACTCCAAATTAATGTTTTTAATTTTTTTCTTTTGTTTTGGCAAGATAATAATATACATGGTCAAAACAATGCCCACTAGCTTCTGGAGCATACATGTATTACCAGAACTTACATATTTAAGTCTCTAGTTCTGTTTGAAAAAACAGTAATTTTGGAAACAAAAGGCTAATACATCAATTTGCCATTCTGCTCATGTGGCCATTGTTTTTTTTACTTTTTTAAAAATCAAAGTCTAACACACCATTATCTTTAAACCACAGATTTCTCTCATCTTTATATTTCTACTCCTCTCCTAATGCTGCATGATACATAAAGTTTTAACTTGTGCACATTGGTGCCACCTGATCCCAAAATGTCTATGTTTTTTCTGCTGTGCTGTCTGCTAAGTGATTGCTTTTTTATGGTGCAGCATTTTAGAGTTGGTTGGGTTACAATTCAGGGTGAACCCATTTTAGACAGCATGTATATATATATGTATGTATGTATATATATTTGTATAAAAATATATTATTTGTATGTGTGTGTACATGCATGCACAACTGTATTTAAAAGAGTTATTTCCAAGAATGGAAAAAAACCTTGAACACTGCAACTATGGATTCAGTGTATTTCTTGGAATGCAATGATGTGAAGATGCAGGGGCCTTTTGTAGTAAAAACCCCAGGCACATTACATTTTAGGAGCCTAGTATGTTAAAGTATATTTTGTAATAATTTTTTACTTAAACAGCCCTGATGGTTCAGTGTGAATTGGGGTTTTAATTGCAGTTCCCAGCTGAAATGAATGGTGTTTGCTTGACTGAGCATCTTTGTCAACTTTGAAAATTTTAAATCTGGTTGTATCCCTCATGGCCTCTTGGGTTCTCCAAGGAACAAACCCAACTGTCCTTGCAAGGCATCCCTGCTCAGGGGAAGGCAGACAGGTGATGGCACCTGGTGATCAAAGATGCCAAAGTCATCAGGGAGCTCTAGAGATACCACTTTGGGAGCTCATTCACAGATACAGCCTGGAGCAGATTGCAAGCCAGAGCCATCTGTGTAATCTCAGGGATGTAAGCAAAGCTGAAGCCAACTAAATGAGAACATCAAGCTTTTCTAATACATCACAGCCTTAACCACAATATGGAAGTTTGTGCAAGTCTGTCTTTGCCAGATTGTCAACCTCAAGTGACAGCTGTCCAAGCAAAGGCTTGCAGCACTGTCTGACGTGCTGCAAAGAATCCCATGCTTCTTCATCCACCTTCGTCAGCCAACAAAGAGGCAGAAGCCCAAAAACCAGATTTCTTTAAAAATGTAAAATAAAATCCTATCAGATCCAGAACCTCAATGTCTGGGCACAGAGTAACAGCAGGCAGAAGGAGCGGGGAGGAGGAAAAAAAATGAAAATGATGCTATGGTTCTCCTAAACTCCATGGTCAGCCACTGCAGGTAACAGTCCTCATTTGGCTGTCACTTGTCATTCAGCAGCTGCAGACTGCATTGGACCAAAGCCTTCCCAACAATTCTTGTTCAGTGGCATTTCCCCTGAGAGGAAATGGTTCTGGATGAGCTATCTCAGAAGCAGCTCTGCCTTGCCTTGCTCTTCTCTGTGTACTGCCTTAGGGCACACAAAACCTAAACTAAGCAGTCTTTCCCGAAACCAGTAAGACACTTCCTAGAAGGATCACCAGAGTGAACTCTCTCCCAGAACAGAGCTAGCACATTACCATCTTTGTCTTGGAGAAGGCTGTTTCAAAAGTATGTAAGAAATAGTTTTGCTAAAATGATGAGCATCCATATTTCACTGACAGAAGGTACTGAGCAGAAGCTTGCATGTGACCTGTGTGTTGTATGTTGGCTGATAAAGCCAAGGACAGGACCCAGACACCTCCCTTCAAGACCCAAACCTGTGCTTCACCATCTGAAGACCCCACTGTCTCCCATGAAACTGTGGTCAACTCTGGTCAGTGAGGAACTGCATATTTTGCAAATGGGACGGGAGCACAGGCAGATGTTCCAGGAACTTTTTATTATTTCATTCAGGCATCAGCCTCAGTTACACAAGAGATGGTACACAGCTCACGCTTGGACTAACAGCTCAGTATAAGTACTGTAGCTGATACTACAGGTATTTTCACTCCATGATCCTATGTGCTTCTCCAGCCTCTTCTTTGGATTCTGGGTGGTGAAGTTGCTGAGGAAAGGAATGTTACACATCCCAGAAACGTATAGAAAATTGGTTCAAGCCTGTAGTGTGAGCATCTGGGGTAGGCAGAAATGTGAAGGCATGCCTGACAGCAAGTGTACATGCTGTATAGTGCCACACGGAGAGGAGCAGCCAAGATTACCTGAAGTGATATCCCTCTGACATAGCGCAGCACCATGCACAAACCTTTCTCACTTCATGCTGGCCATGTCATGCCTAAGGATCTCTGTGCTGAACTTCAACATGCAACGTAAGTGTGCACAGAGCTACCAGAAGTCTCTGGCATGCCTGCAGCACCATCCGCATCCATGCTTACCTGCAGCTGAGTATCATCAATCCACAGCCAAATGGTGTCTGGCTCTGGGAGTGCAGGCCTAAGTCCAGGCACTGCTTACACTCATCTCTGTGGTGAGGACAAAGGCAGACCTTGGAGCACGTCTAGCCTTCCTCTCAGGAAGAGAGGAAATTCACTCTGCAATTCACTGGGACAAAGCATCTCTGCTGGTGCAGGAAAGTAGGCTGCAATCCCTTGAGTCTTAATAATTCCTCGGGAGATGAAGTGCCAGTGATGTTGTCACTGACAGTACTGGAAGGCTGTAGTTTGCCCAGTCACCTGAGGTTATTTCTGCCCTCAACCTCACTTTCAAATCATTGTTGTCTCCAGAGCTCTGGGATCCCCTAATTTTTAGTACAATTGGGTTGCAAGGCACCAAATCCTTTCTTCCTTCAAATCTTTATGAGCTGTAACCTCTTATGGATAAATAGCTCCTTCACAGAAGGGTTTCAATGGAGAAGATGTTTTACTCTCTTGCTTTGATCAGCGCATGGCCCATTAGGATGACTGATAAAAAGCCTCAATGTTTCTTCAGGATGCTCCCTGAGAAAACTAGGTGCTGAGAAAATCAGACCATATTTCTTCTTTGTTTACAGTGATAGCACTGACTTCTCACAGAGGAGCAGTTAACTTGAGGAGAACTTTGCTTTTATGGGACAATAGGTCAGGATGTCATCCAACACTCTTCCTCTGCAGCCCCACAACAACAACTGGATTGGAGGAGATATCTCTGCCTGACAGCCTTCCAGCTCCCAAATGGTTAGATGGTGAAGTGTAATTCCTTTTCAGCCTTTGAGAGGTTTGAAGACAAATTTCAGGCTTCTCCTTCTGCCCATACTGAATGCAAATATCTGGACAACAAGCAGTGTCCTTTTGAAGAAGCAGCTGCAGAAGTAGTTGGGCACCATGGTTAGGATGGCTCAGGGTGGCTTTGAATGTGCTGTACCTTGAGCTGAGCTGTCTGTGTGCCCTGCTGACAATTAGCAGAACAGTGAGACAAGGGGTTCCTGCTCCACTGGGGAGTGCCCGAGACACTTGCTGGCATGTGCAGCCATGAGGTGATGCCAGCATGGCTGGCCTGTTCAAAGTGCTGCAGGTGAAATGCTGGCAGCAGCCACAGCCTTCCCTCCCAGTGCTCAGCCTGGCCTCTTTCACCTGGTTTGGGCTGATGGCATTCCTCAAGGACAGGGAAGTTAGTCCCCTGGGTGTGCCAGTCCACTTCTCAGGCTGTTGGGGTCCAACTGGTGGGGTTGGATAGGAGCAGCTTGGAGGAGCTTTACAGCCAGTTGCCCAGCAGGCAGAGGGAGCTTACTGTTTGCCAAGGGAATGTTTTGAGGCTGAGCTGCAGCTGAACTGTCCTCCAGCACATGAGCAGGAAATGCAGAGTTGACAGAATGTTACCAGGCCCATGTCCCAGTGAGCAGGGTGGGCATGACCACCTCTGACAGGTGTCCTCTGATTGTTTTGCAGGGGACTAGGGGCATGAGAAGACCACATCAGCATGGCTGCATGTCCACTGGCTTCTTTGATGTGGGTCTTGAAGTAGGGTACAGACCAGGTGATTTTTGCAATATGCATGGGTACAAAGGGCAGTGCTGCTGCATGCTGTTTTAATGTCCACCCTTTCTGCTCACTCTGTTCTTTTACTAAGCTCTGAGAAGGATGGTTGGACCTATCCCACAGCCTCATCCATCAGGGACAGTGGAGGGGAACCTCACCCAGTATGACAGCAGAGATGCCCCTGGTTTTGTGTTCACAGTCAAACCCTGGACCTCCTAAGATAAGACTTCTTCTAAATCAGTGGGGAGAGATAAACACACTTGGGAGTGGGGAGTCTTATCACCAGTCTTAGATGCTGATTGCAAAGGAAATCTTCTCCAACTATGCCTTGTTGCTCCCTGTTGGCTGTGGATGGATGCCAGCTCACTGTTTTAGAGAAGGCAGTAACTTCTGAAAGGATAAATTTAGATGAAGCCAATTCCCTCCTGAGAGCATAAGCTTGCATAGATGCTGTCTGGTCCTTATGTTTTAGTAATGTCCCATTCCTCTCTCTGAAGGCTACGAGCACATACTTCTACTCTTTTTCAGTGATAGCTCAAAGACTTTCCTTGCTCTGGGTGACTGCTTGAAAAATCATCCAGCTGAGGGCAAGAAGGGGAAGTGCAAGGCTGACTGAAAGGAGAGGGAAGGAGCTGCAACTTCTTCAGTTGAGTGGCACAGGAAAGTAGAACAAGAGTCATTGTCCACAGAAATATTTATTTATTCTAAGTCACTATGCAAACACAAGACACAGCTGTTGGCTTTAATTGCGGAGACTGTGATTGGTAGTAATCTCCATCTGTAACCTGTGAAGGGATTATTTTACAACTTTTTACAGTCTTGTTAAGGATTTTTAAACTTTATTCCAGGGAAACTGTTCAAAAGGCAGGCCTTAGTCACATACACTTTTTACATTTTAAACTGGACAGAATCAGTGCAAATATCCTAAGAAGAAAAGATTCGAGTCCCCAAACTATTGATATACTACTGGAAATTAAATTAGCAGTAAGTATGAGGTAGACTTTATCTGTGTCTAAAGACTGCATTTGCAGTAAATAACAGATTGGATAAAATTATTTACAGGTTCATGAACAGTTTCAGTAGAAAGGAAACAAAACCTCAATAAAATAATCACACGGTAGAGTGATTCAGTGTGAGCTGCTTATTGTCAAGTGTTTTAGTTAGGATTTTAGGGCCTGAACATTTGCAATACTCAGCTCCATTAGAGCTTCTGCTTTTAATATTTTTTTTAAAGCAGCAAGGGAATTGTTCTAGCCTACCAGGCAACTGATATGGATTGTTTATATACAGCCACTGATGTTTTATTTAAAAGCACGTGTGAAAAGCCTCTGTGTATTGAAATAAAAGTTGAGGAGGAACTAGAAAGGGAGGGCTCAGCTAAGCAGAGAGCTAATTTTTATAAAGGCCAGGTCTAGGAGCATTGCTCATAAATGTTCTTGTTCTTTTTATTATTGCTTAACTGATACCTTTAGCTCTCTTGGCAGACCTCAGTTTTCCTGTGCCCTGTGCTTTGCCATGGTGCACCTCAGTGCATGGAAACAGCTTGTTGCGAGGGGGGAGCAGAGAGTGCTCAGGAGTGATTGTGGTGGCTGAGTGGTTCCTCACACAGATGTAGCAGCAGATCTTTTAGATAGCATCCTCAACCCTCCCTGCTGCACCTCTGCAGGAGTGAGGAACTGCCCTGCATTTCTGCCCCACCACTTTCCCTACTTCACTGATTTTTTTTGAGATTTCCAGATAAAGCCTCTCTTTCCTTATAAAACCTCTTTGCCTAAATTAAGAGCAGTGCTGCAATAAAAAGGCAAGAAATAAAGACTCTTATAGAGAAACTGGGACCCAATGCAGAGCACAGCAGACAAGAAAATTTTCTGCCAAGTGCTTTCTTGGTACTGGCCAAGCTCTTGCAAACCCTGACAAAATAAGTGTGTGCCAGGCAGCTTATGGTTTGATTTGTGAACAGAGTATGGCTCTGATTCTGCACATGTTCACGTGTGTGAGCAACTCCTTGCATCTGTGGAAGGCTGCTGAAAACGCCTGCAATTGTAAACTGCCTTTAATGTGTAGGAACTGGGCCTTTTTATGGCCAGATTGCCTTTGTTATCTGCTGGGAAAATCTTCATATGTTAGTTTCTCCCTGTTATCTCAGGAAAGGCTGCATAACTGCTCAAGCAATCTCTGCTGGCTTTCCGGCAGCTCTCCTTCCTTCTGCTTTCATGTGCTAATGTGCTGTGGGGGATCATGACAGGGCCCAAGGAGTAAAGTTGCTCTTCACCACATTTCACATCTGAATTATAATGAGCCTGCTCATGACACAGGTACCAGCCCTCTGTGTCAGGGGGAGCGTGGAGACCTCTGCCTGCTCTCTGGATAAGAAGCCGTATGCTTCTTTCCTTACCAAATACACTCCAGACCAAAGCCTGTCTCTCACCATCACTGAACCTCTCTATCCCTGCCATCATCAGTATGCTGTCCTTGCAGTACAGATTAATTTGCCTTACCCAGAGGTCTGTGGACATACAAATGCAGCCTGTCTACAGACAGGGCAGGTGCCCACAGCATGGCAAAGATGATGGGAATGGGAAGAGAGGCACTCAGCGCATTATTGGCAAGAGTTTATTGGTAAGACTAGTGTCACCTGCATGCAAAACAAAAAGTCTGCTACCAGGGCACAGCTGGGCTCCGCTATGGTTTTTACATGAGCAAACACAGACATTGCAAGTACCTCACAAGGCTCATGGTGATAGAAAATGCCTTTGAGGTGTGATTTGGCAGTCCATAGAGTCTGACAACCCCATAACCACAAGCGCCTGTTGCCTATAAAATGTGCCTGTGGTGAGTGGGCACAAGGGACACTGCTCTGACCCTATTTCCAGCCTCGGATCTGGAATGGCTCCTGCCTGGCCATAAGCATCCCCCAAAGTATGAGTTAGGTGGGACCCAGCCCAGCCTGGGGATGGGGACTGCAGGGGCACCTCGCCTTCCTGGAGAGACACCAATGTGGGTGGCAGGGATGTTGTTGCTGCTCTCTCCTCTTTCACACCTCTTACTTCTTACTTGGCAAATGGATTTTTTGTTCTTACTTTTCAAAATGGCTCTTGCATTCACCCCTGTTGCAGGCAACTGGAAGCCAGGAGTTTTGTTGCCATGGGCAGAAATGAGCTTTCTTGTGGTGCTAACCAGGCCATTTGAGTGTGTATGTACATCAACTTTTATAGCTGGGTCCATCCCAGATGTTCAGATCAAGTTGCAGTATTCACTCTGGGTGGTTGGATTAAATTAGTGGATAATTTAAAATGAGTGCTAAATCCTTATGATAACAAGTAATGTGCAGCTTTATCTTGTAATACTTTTAAGGGAAGTTTAGAGCTCCTAATATTAGTTATTTCCACACCACTGTAATAAAATTCCTGTTCCTCATGGCTCTTACAGGGCAGAATAGTCAGGATTTTTTTTCCCAGGTTTATCTCTGGGTTCGTATGTGTCAGCACGTTAATTACAAGGGGTAGATTTACCCAAAAGCCTGCTGGCTGGGTGATAGTGTGACCTGAGCATCTGGGGATGAACAAGGAAGCACAGAGTCCTGGGGAGAAGCAGTGTACTTTTCACCAGTGGTGAAAGATAAAATACGTGGAAATGGATTTCATTTTTCTCTGAGGTGAAAGAAAAGAAACCACCCCTACTTTGAAACACCCTTCTGGGTGTCATGAGGATGACAGAGAGAAATTCTGATACAGATTCCTTTTCCTTCTCTGCCAGAAGCTTCAATTAGGGGCTGCCCCTGAGATGTCTGTCTATTCTAATGACCAGGCACTTAGAAGCTAAGTAGTGCAAATTTTTACATTTCAGACTTCTAATGCATCCAGAAATGTAACAGAAAATTATCGGTTTTGATGACCTATCTCAGGTGGAAGTGGAGAAAACCTGAAATTAATTCTTAAACTCTAATTTTATGTCTTAGCTTAGCCCAGATGAACCATCCATCTCTGACCATATTATATAAAATCTTAGGTCTCCTAGGATAGCCTCTTCAAGTCCACACAGCCTTCATGTGCTGAAGAAATACTTTAAACTGAATGTTTCACTGATATTTGTGAAATACATATGTCTACACATTGAACTCTGTTTGAGTGTGTGGGTGATGTCACATTTTGATTCATAAATGCTAAAGTAACTATTCTCCAGTTGCCAGTCTTGCCCTGGATAACCTTCATTGGTCCTCTCTTGTGTAGAATCACTGAAACTCTTTTTTTTTCTGTACTTTTTTCATGCATGTAACTGTGGAAGATTACTTTTATAGATGTGTTTTTTTCTTACATTCATAGGAGAGCATAGTGAGTGTGTGAAATCAACTACATGTCTACTTGTCCATAACCCTTAACCTGAAGAGAACCATGTAGTCCTAGATATTTATATTTGCACTAGGTTACATCCTAATATATTACCCAAGCAATGTCTTTAAGGCAACGCTGCCCTCGTGACAGTGATACAAGCAACTTGATCTGTTTGATCTAGAAATCGGTGATGTTTTGTGCAGGGAGGTGTTGTGTGCAAATCTCTTTCTTTTTTTCCAGAGATGATGGTTATTCTCTCATTGTCCATTGATACACTAACAGCACAGAACTGAACCGATATGGATCGGTGCTTTCTCTAAAAATACAGAGGAGCCATTACCAGTGGTGTGGGTGTTTCATAATACTCTGATATTTACTTCCAGCATTAGGCGTGGTCACTGCTCGGAAATCTGCATATCTTTATGCTCTACTATGACATGATGCCAAAGCACCAACATTTCCAGGAATTTAAGAGAACAACTAAATCCTGGGGAGAGGCTTACTTACTTCATACATGCTTGCCTTGCTTAGAGAATTATTTGGGTTATTTGCCTCATGCAAAGAGAACCAAATCTTCATTCTGCAACTGTCTGCTTCAGTGGGAGTCTTAGCTGGGGAAAGACTTCTGAGTTTTTCTGGTCAGAAGGAAGTTACTTCTTTTATAGGATCAGAGAAGCATGCAGTTCTGTGTGCAGCAATTAAATATCCCTCTCACTGTGCAAGAGGCAAACCATCACTTTAGATTAACTCTCTTTTAGATGTTTTTCCCTTTGCCATTAGAGTAATTTAACCTTATCCCTTCCTTGCTTTATGCCAGTGGGGTGGATATGTGTGTGCTTGCTGAATATGTGTCATATGCTATCCTGCCACGGAGCATTAGAGAGCAATGCTTTTACATAGACTGCAGGGCCCATTTTGCTATCAAAAAGGCAAAACGTGTCTATGTAGGAGGAGAGAAAAGATATGTGAATTACAAAAATTTGTGTCTCTGAAATGTGGCTTTACAGCTGTCAGAGTACATGCAATGTTTGCAGTCTATTATTGCCGTATATGAAGTGGTTCCATAGCCTGAGGAAGAACAGATTTGAGCTGCAGAAAAGGCACCCACGTGTGTATTCATGCCCTTCCTACACCAGCACTGAATTTCATAGAGCAGAGAAATATATTTCAGTGGATGGGTTGAAAAGGATGAGCACAGCTTCCCAGCAAGTTTTGGAAAACAGGTGAATGGTGCCACACAAATTAACCATGCCCAAATGACCTTAGACTCAGAAAATCATGTCCAGATTTATCATCCATATTTTGAAAACCTTCTAATGGAGACCAGACACAGGTCTATTTGTCCATTGTGGATGCTTGTCAATCACAGTCTGGTTTTCCCTTGTTAGACATTCACATGAGGGTGAGCTTGGAAAGAAAAGTATACATCAATTTCTAAGCAATTAAATTTTTTTTACAGCAAGTCTTGTGTCTAAATAAGGCATTTTTTACCAAATGTCTTGAAAAATTTTGGGAAATTCTTATCATCTGTTCACCTGTTGACACCCTTACATATAAGATTCTAGTGAACTTATGTTTCCTGTTTTCTAAGTCACCATATATGAATCTTGAATTTTAGATTTCAGACTCAGAGTTCCCATTGGGAATCTTTGTTAAGAACTAAAGGCCATTTAATCAGTGACCTAGACTGGAAAATAATATTTCTGTTTTGGAACACTTCTGGTTTCTCTGATCTTCCCATTTTGAGACAGAGTGATCTTGTTACAGTTGGAATTGATGGTAAGTCACAGGAATTCTCTCAAACCAGTGAATGCTTGCACAGGACAAAAAGAAGCTCTCTAGAAGCTTAACTGCTGTATTTCAGTAAGTGCTAACCTCACATTGCATATGCTGACAGTTCTTGACCACTTGAGGGTCAAGGAATAAATTGCTTCAGAAAATTGTTGACAATTTAAGCTAATGAATAAATTTAGGGTCATAATCCCTTCAATTGAACTACTGGGGGAATGAATTTTTCTGAATGCATAGTATTTTCAGCTTCACTGAAGAAGCAGCATAAAAATTGGATTGCCATCTATTCCCAGAGGAGAAGACAAACAGAGGCTACATGAAACCACAATCACTAGTGTCAAAAAGACCTAGACAAATTTTACCCTAATCTCTCAGTAAGTTTCTGGTAAAAGAAAATGTGAAACAGACAATAGGCAATGACAGTATCAGCCTTAAAACACAGTTTATTCCAAGCACTTTGAGTTCATTTTAGTAGTGAATCTGACCCAAACACCATCCGATCTACGCATGAAAGCTCCTCTCTTGACTCAAATTATGCTGAACCTTCAGCATGCATGTCTGTCAGGGAGAGACAGTGACCCAACTTCCAGTCTTGCACCTGACCCAGCTGCCTTACAATTGGGCATCTGGCAACTTGAGCTGGGCTCTGCAGTGTGCATGTTCCACTCTGTCCTAGGCTGTCCCACTTGGATATAATGAAACCAAACTGTAAAGTAGAAGTTTTCCTTTTGTGGGTAAGATATATCTCGGAACCTGCAAACTGGTCCACAGAGGATCTACCAAGGCAGGTTAAGCCAGCCTACTCTCAGTACACTTGCAATTTACAAGACTCCTAAACCTCCAAGCTGAAAATTTTTCCTCTGTGGTGACCAGTGACGGGACCTGAAGTTGTGTCATGGAAGGTTTAGCTTGGATATGAGAAAAAGGCTCTTCATTCAGAGGGTTGTTGGGCACAGGTACAGGCTCCCCAGGGAAGCGGTCACAGCACCAGCCTGACAGAGTTCAAGAAGTGTTTGGACAATGCTCTTGGGCACATGGGGTGACTCTTGGATACGTTGCTGTGAAGGGCCAGGAGCTGGACTTGAGGATCCTGATGGGTCCCTTCCAACTCAGTTTATTCTGTGATTCATTTAAGTGTCCACAAATCAAACTCAAAAGCATTCATTATAAAGAAATTTTCATATTTATTCCCTTGTATTCCCTCAGCCATTTTTAGTAGCCCCCTCAGCCACTCCACCTGCTCCTTCTTTTCTCTGTCCTAGAATGAGATGAGCTCAAACTCAAATTGTAGTGCACATTACACATCGGGATCACAACAAGAGGCAGAAGAGGGCACAAAAATATTTGTCAATGCAAAAATAAGTGACACATCTACATGGAGGCAGATAATCCTGGTAGATCAAATAAATCTTTTCCCCTAACAGTCTTGAAATCTGTCAAAATAGGATGCGTGCAATAAGGGTAAAATCAAACACTTTATGTCTTCCTGTTGTGGCTGCCTGTTTCTCCAGTTCAAAGTTAGCCTCCAAACTGCAGAAAGTTGCTTTTTGTTCTCCAGAGGCATAATTGCTAGTGCTCTCCACATTCCCTTACAGTAACTAGTTGAAAACCTTGTGTCTGGGGCCTTTTAATGAAGCCTCTAGGTATTTCACTGGAGCTTACAATGCTTTTATTACAAAAAAGTCCTTTCAAACTGATTACTACAATTGGTTTTTTTCCTTGCAGAGTGTAAGTTTGCTTGTTTTTTTTTTCTGGAAGGGAATATTTCCATCTGCTGATGATAGTTGCCAGACATTACTGGAGAGCTGCAGTATCTGCCTTCACTGACTTCTGGACTGGAGATGCCTCCTGTTTTATTATATGTGTACATTCATATGAAAGTATATATGCATATTGCATATTCTTCAATGTGAAGATGTGGTGTGATGGTGTGTTAAAGCTCTAACACATCTAGTACTTGTTGAAAAATGCCTTGAACCTCTAATACGAAATGTCAGGTGTTTATAAACTCCTTCTGCCTGTTTCAAATGTGTTCAAAGCAGTTTGATGGATTAACTTTCTGTCAGTAGACTTTATACTTGGTCAGTATTGCCTGTCCAAATCCAGCCATTCACAGTTATTGCAACAGTTTTTGCTGTTCTTTCTAACTCCTGCTCATTGCCACCCAGGATCATGCTCTCCAGTTGCTGCAAGTTTTGGGCCCTGTGATTCCGTGGGTTTTTTTGTTGTTTGCCTCCACTGGGCTTTTGTTAACTATATTTGCACTAAGCTGTCTTTTGCAGCTCATGCCTGCAACACACCTTTCCTTGGTTACTTTACTTTGAATGAGACCTCCTGTCTTGTAATTCTGCACCCCGGAAAGACTGGATTTTCCAAAATACCTCCTGCAATAGCCAATGCAATAACCATCCCACACTGTGTATACAACATTCTTATCTTCCTGACCCAGCCTTACCCAATGGAATACTGACTAGATAGAGCCAGAGGTTTTAGCCCTGCTGGGCATCAGGCTAGGAAGGCTGTTTTGCAGCAAGATGCCACTTTCTGAACCCTAGTTGCAGAGATACTTCAGCAAAAGCAGTGAGGGAAAGGCACAGAGGCAAGGCCAGCTGTCCTTAGAGGACCTGCAAGAGGACTGGGGTTGTCAGTGGCCAGTCTGGCATCAGGGCAGGGAAAACTTGCCTGTACTACAGCAAGTCTGACTGCAGCCTGGAAAGTGAGGAGCAGGTGTTTCCTGAGTTCAAGAACAAAGCCAGTCTCCCATACCCCACAAAAGGGGAAATCCAAAGATAAGGAACGGAGTCCTGAAGGAGAAAAGGAAAATGGCTGGGAATCTCCTTAGTTCTCAGGTGTCCACAGAAAGGTCCGAAACAGGACAGAGCCACCAGCCAAGGTAAGAGGCTTATTCCCCATATTTTCTCCTCCATTTTTGAACATTTTGTACCAGGAACAGCATAGCACTGATACCTCTTCAACTTCTTGTGTCTACACAGCTTCTGATGTCTGACCAGAGACAGGAATTCACAACAATGCTCTTCTGATCCCAAACATATACACCTGTACCTCTTTACCTGTCTGAAGGGTTTTCCCAGGTCCATTACAGCAACTGATCCCCAACATCTCCTGGGAAAGTCTGCCTGGCCCTCTAGTGTCAAGTTTCTGTGAAAACCAGCTGCTCTCTGGTCCCGGAGATGTTCCTTTTACTGGTGTTGTGAGAGGTACATAGCAGCCATTAAAACATATGAATGTGTGTGTGTACAGAGATATGTGTGTGCATACAATGCACAGCAGTGATGAGGGTTTGACTGGAAAAAGGCTTTGATGAAGTAAAACTACTCTGTGCTGCTTCTTAACCCTTCATTCATCCAGCATCAGCTTATGCATCTCAACTCACACCATTGCTCTCCAACTAAGCACAGAGCAGCCTTGGTCCCTGTACTGGCCCTGGGATGAAATTATTTCACTGCTGAGGTCTCCTCCTCCTGCCCAGTTGTCCAGAGACTGAAGCCCATCTGGAGACCACCTCTGCCTCTGCTGGGAACATGACTCCCCCAAAACATTGGGAGCTATCTAGTGTGTGTCATCCCTGCCTGTCTCCCTGGTGAATCAGAGGCACAGTGCAGTGAGACTTTTGCAGAAGGACAGCTGTCCACAGAGCTGGCCCAAGCAGCGGAGAGATGCTGGCAGCAATCATCCTAAAATAGTGCAGGGTGGGACCACAGCTGGAGTGTGGATGGTAGCTGCTTTCATTTTCTTGCTTGAGAAGAATAGAAACCTGTGGTTGAAACCAGACAGCAAGGCCCAGGTGTGCCCCTCATCCCAGAGGCTGGCTGCTCTGGGGTCACCTGGCACTGAGTTTGCTGTGGGAGGCAGGACCTCCCTGGTTCTCCATGGGAAGCATGTTCTGGGTGAATGCTATTCACAGTTTGGTGCAGAGGGTTCTGCTCTTGCTGTTGTATGCCATACTTGTGAAGAGGGATGAGCACTGGGAGATACTTTGAGTGGTGGAGGCATAACAGTGTGCACAAGGAACTTAGACTCTGTCTCTTCAGCACCTGGCATCCCTTGGGCTTTTAATGTCCCTCTCCAGCCTTATATTCTAGCCCAAGTCTGTAATGCAGCACTAAGTCTGCCACAGGCCCTTTCATGGAGTCTTGGAGGTGAGATGATTCTACAAGTGCTGTAAGATAACCATAAGGATTTCTAGTCCTACCTGCCAAACTGCTTCCATCCCTTCTCCACCAGAGTTCTCTGTTCCCCGTGCTTTCCAGGTGGAAAGCTCTTTCTTTTTTTCCTCCATTGATGCCTTAGGTTTTAACTTTTATATTTTTCAAATCCTGTACTGCCTGGTGTGTAACTGAAGTTCTGTGTGGTCTGTTAACTACTGTTCTCTCATGCTGGTTAGACACAACAAACCTCTCTAAGTTTCCACTTCAAGGACACCTTGATTGTCCCAGGCCACAAAATATATAAACTAAAAGCCTTTGAGAGGAGGGGGAAACTTGGGGTAATTACATCATTAACTGAAATTATAATTGGACTTTGTATGCAAATAGACCAAACTTATAAAAGTATGAAGAACCCATGACCCATCATCCTTCTTGGGTGGAGCCCCTCAGAGGCTTTTGACTGCCCAGGGTGTACCTTTAAAGACCCCTCACATCAATACCTGCTTTTATTCTCCCATTCTTGTCTAGCCTCTGTTTTTAGGTAGCTCCTTTGAAGCATCACCATGGTTGCACTTTCTTTTCATTAAATTTTTTTGATTTCTGTATTTAAGCAGTGTTGAGATGATTATTTCTGAGGATGGGATATCAAGGATTACAGAAATCCTGGAAGAAAAAAGGTGCATTTGAACATTTCAAGAAAAGCAAGATATGCAGAAAGACTGTTATTGATTCCTTCTTGTTTCTGCACGGTTCAGAGTTATAACCTGCACCCTCAACAAGTGTGTGATGCAGTAGTAATTAGCCAGGACTTCCCCAAATCTCAGTGGTGTATGCTGGTACAGAGAGAGCTGGCCCCATGTGTCAAAGTCCCACCAGCTGCCTTCTCTTCCTGATGCCATAAATATTGTTCTGAATTATTGCTTAGGTGAAGGAGAACCAGGTGAAACAGTGGGGATCAATTCCTGTCTGACCCTCCATTGTGTCAAATGCAAACCATTTTCATCTTGTCAGCTTCAAAAAACGATACAAATAAATCAGAGGTGAGGGTGGGGTGAAGGAGGAGGAGATACCTATGAAAATATTCAAAGCTGCTCTGATGGGGATGTGAAGTGTTGGGG
Organism: Erpornis zantholeuca; assembly: GCA_013400515.1. Classification (NCBI taxonomy): domain Eukaryota; kingdom Metazoa; phylum Chordata; class Aves; order Passeriformes; family Timaliidae; genus Erpornis; species Erpornis zantholeuca. The sequence goes on along the minus strand of VZTN01002577.1, from coordinate 155,982 downwards.
CAAAAGAGCCAGAGAAACACCAGATTGTCAGGATGAGGATGGTTAAAGCATATCAGTAGCTTTTCTGCAACAGCATGACATTTTATGAAAATGAAAAAGCTCAAACCCCTTATGACTCCCTTACCACCCTGACAGCAATAAACTAGACCTCACAGATGAACTACTTGAAGTGCTCCTCTCCTCCTTCTACATGTAGTTCAAAACCACAACAGGATGTTTCTATTTATGGAAATCTAATATTACACACACAAAAAAGAATAAGTAGAAAAGTAGAAGAAAGATGGACATACAGCAACAGTTCAGATTATTCTGTAGAGTACGAATACAAAGGTACTATTTTTAACATTTTGCTCTTAAAACCTGTCCTTTCTATGTATTCTTATCCTGGCTATAACTTGTAGGTGTCTAGAGATCTCTTGGCATGTAGTCACATTATTACTTTGCTGTAAAATTCCCCTGGGATATGGAATGGATATGTAAGAATTTCTTAGTTTGTGGGAAGATTCCTTTAAACAGTTCTTTGGAAATTGAGGTACATCCCACCTAACTGCAGCTATAAAGTACTTTTAACCGTGCAAGGTTGCAGTGGTATCAGTCATGTTGCTTTTTAAATCTCTTTTCTTGCTTTCACCCCTTACGGAGAGAAACCTGGGGACTAGCTGTCCTTATTTCCATTCCTTAAATTATCTGGCATAAAGTCTCTTTGGATCCTGCGTGGTTGATTCAATGGTAAATCAGTTTTTCTGGGTTTTATTTGTTTTCCTCCTCCAGAACGAAGCCCTTTGTTGCTGCCTTTGCTCTTCTGGTGCTCTGTGCACCCTTCATGGGTATAGGTGTTCATGTTTTATTCATAGCCTGGGGTTATCTTTCTGCCAGTACCATTCCTCCCTTTTGTTTTTTTCCTCCTGCCCTCAAGTCAGTGTACAATATCAAATGCATCTGTTGTTTATTGATTTATGCAGTGCTCTGAGACTGCACTCAAGAAGCCTTTTACAAGCAGAGAAGACTTCATTTATAACTGAAATAGTGGGACCTCTCAGCTGGAACCAAACAGCCGAATAACAGCGCCAGCAACACAACTCAGCAGCTCTCAGAGAGAAACTGAAGAATACCATATCTAATTGAAGCAACAAGGGATAGTTAACTACTGTGGGAAGAAAGTAATTGCTTATGCTGGAGACTAGCCAAGACACTAGGGTTAACATTTCTTCTCTTACAGAACACATGCTGGGACCTTTAAATGGCTACTGCCAATTATAATTACTGCAAATAACACTGTCTAAACCACTTTTTACTATCACATCACAGTAAACTTTATTATTATTAATGCATCCTTCAGAATGGTGTTTTTGCAGTCTGCCACACAACAAAGTAATTCACAGAATGCTAATAAAGCTGTACCCAAACAGCTTCAAATCAGTGGATTGAGCATGAAAAAAGCCCAAAATAAATGTAACTCCTACTTTCAGATGAGTTTTATTTGTAGCAAAATCTAAAAATGTCAGAAAATATAACTTGAGTAGGAAAAAAAAAGGGTAGGTGGATTTGGCTGGTGAATTTAATTTATCTCTACTGTCCAGAGTCTGTAAAGAAAGAAAACAGATTGAAATTTCTTTTCTACTGTGTTATACAGTGGCTGGAAAGATTCCTATAAACTTTGGGGGATAAGATAGCATAACTTGTGTCCATCTCACTTTTGTCCATCAACTCCATCCTACTGACACTTGAAGAAATACAACTGTGTTGGTCTCAGGGATACTTAGAGTCAAAGAAAACTTTGCAGTTTAACACTTGAGCTTCATGAATACATTTAAAATTACATGGCCAAAATGGTTGCAGTTTCATTAACTACTAGTCAGGTTCAGCTGAGGAAAATTTGGCTCATAATGTCTAGGCTTGAATGATTATCACTAATGGCACTAAGCAGATGCCTTTAAATGTGTTTTCTTTTTCTACTTCTCTATTAACTATCATTTAATGGTGTATTGCACATCCTTACATTTAAGTAAAAAAAATACAGCTCTTTACATCTAAAATCTCTATCAGTTATTTTAAATAACAGCAGGAGATAGCTGGACAGAAGCATGAGAAATGCAGAGAGACGTGTTCAAGCCTGTGCCATCACCATATTCAAATCCACAGCTCCCACAACTTTCAGCCAATGGTTCACTGGCTGATACTTTTGGCAGTGGGCTCCAGAGATGTTGAGGTTGGGCTTCTGTCAGACCCAGGGATGGAAGGGCAAATCCCACCATCCCGTTGTGTTACAGAGCCCTAACTGCCTCTTGCACAATGCAATTCCAGCTTTTATAGTTTTCCCAACCTCTGGGAAGGGAGCAGCCCCAAGTAACACCATTCTGGCCAGGGGCTGTGCTTCAGAGCCTGCCAGTGGATCTCATGGCCATTGGCACAGAGCAGAGGGACAACAGTAGATGTCCATATTAGTAACACTACTCTGGGTATGATCTCCTCAACTTGGATTTGATGTCTAGGCTGGTTTCAAAGATGTTGAAGGTGAAGCATGCAAGTATGCACACTGGCTGTAATGGGACCACTCCCTTGCCTGAGGTTTAGCGACTGTATCTTCTTGTAAGAATGAAGCTGTACGTTTTAATTTTACAAGGATGCCAGTAAAGGCTTCTGGTAAACCAGCAGGCAGGAGGGAGGTCTGGGTGCAGATAGCCCTTCCAAAATCTCACTGCAGCATCTTTAAGAAGTCACTTTCCTCCCAGCCCAGTCTCTGTCCGTGGAAGTGTAATAGAGGTTCACACTCTCACACTTGGAAGCAGTGCTTAGAAAGAGTTACCAGCTTGTTATCCTGAGGACACTGCCACAGGGAATACAGTGATCTAAAAGCAAGATGTTTAATTAATTAGACTATCTCTCCCTGTCAGTGTTGCCTCTCTCATGTCTTTAACTGATCATGTACTAAATCAACAGTACTAGGAATACTGAAAGGAAACTATCCTGAGATCTGGGGAAAATCCCCATCCCACCATCTTGCTCTGTTGTTCTCAAGGTATCAGAAATCAGTATGTGCCAATAGCATCTTCACTCTAAACAGGTTTAAGTCTATAATATTATCATAAGTTCTCACAGTCTTCTTGAGTTATGGGTTTGTGTGGGTTATGTGTGTGGTTTTATAAATTATTTCTTTCATTTCTGCAGAGCTAAGAGAGCTCTGTGATGAATAATAGTTCTGTATTTGCAGAATTTATATTGCTAGTAGTTAGAAGGATGGATGTTCCAGTCTGCTGAAGATTTTAAAATCTGATTTGCTTCTGAAGAAGAATAAACTTGAATGTTTTAAGGCTTCACAAAGAAGGACTTTAAAAATGCTTTAGATAAATACAGAGTTCAACAGAGTGCAGTGTTTTATGTCAGTGTTTACTTGTTTTTCTATATTGAAATACATAATAAAAGGTGACTATAATTGTAGAGGAAATTCATTTGTGTAGTTAACGAGGCATTTTTATTTATGAATACAATAAACAAATAGAATAAAATGTTACAAAGTCTGAGAATGTATGGCCCCATCAAAGTTTCTGTATCCAAGTTATCTCGGGGAAGATGCTTAAGCCAACAGAGCTGAGCTTGCCTGAATTCCCTGAGGTGCCACAAACATGCAAACCCTAATTTTCAGGCTGGGTTTCAGGCCATGCAGAGATCTGGTGGCTCTCCCAGCATTGGCACAGAGCCTGCAGGAGCCTGCAGGCTGGTGGGGACAGGGAGGCAGCAGCAGTGCCTGGCTGAGAGTGACAGCGGGAAGGTGCTCTTGGTGTCCCTGGAGGTTGTTGTCATGCTTACAGCAAAAAATCCAAATTCCAAAGTACTGTGGCCATGTGAAAGACATGCTCGAGAGGTCATGTGGCTGATGTGTTGAAATGCATGTAATGGACCCTGGAAAAAGGAGAGGTTTTGTAGGAATACAGATGTTTAGCCACCAACTTGTCCTGCTGCATGCAAGTAAAGTACTTTTGGAGGAACTGCAAAGTTTGGTGCTCTGACTGATGTGGAACCCCCAGGGAAGAGTTGAAGTTCCTCTGGTGCTGACTCACACTGCCCTGGCTGATGGAGCTTGTTCCTCGACTGACATGATAGTAATTTAATATTGTTTTGCATTTGCTGGGTTTTAGGAACTTGGGCTAAAAATGTCTTTAAAAACATGCTGCAAAGCTATTTCTTCTGTGCCACTGGGATTTAGATTGCTTTAATGGCTGCTTGCTGAGAAGAGTAGATTAGGAAACCTCATCTGGGTGCATGAAGTCCCTGGGAAGAAGGTCGTGGGTTTAGTAAACATTAGCCATTTCATGCTAAATTAATCCTGAGAGATTAATTCCTTACTGTTCAATTTACGTTTTAGGTTATCTAAATAACTATCTAGGAAATATCAGAAATAATTTTCCCTACAGCACAACATTAGAAGGTGATGGGCAATCCTGAGACAACTACTGCAACTAGAAAAAGGAATAAGAAACAAAATTAAGACAACCTATACAGTGTAAGTCACACAATACCAATAGTACAATGTCTATGTGTATAAATTAAAATATTTAATTAGTGACTGAGTGGATTACAGTCAACTACAAAAATGATGAATACTTGTGGAAATAAATCCTGGATTAGTTCTGTGCAATAACAGCTACAAAAATAACAGTATGAAAATTTGTCATCTGAGGTGACTTTTAGTTATTCTAAATGAATCATTAACCTTACACCTTTGACCAACAGAAAATGTGAACTTTCAGAGGAATCTCATTTTTAAAAAGCTGTTTACAGCATTAAAGTAATTTCAATCTCAGGGCAGGTGGAATTTCATCATTACAGAGTGCTGGACAGAGGGTACCTACTCAAGAAGAGTACAGAGCCAGGAACAGCATCACAAATACCTTTCCTCCCAGAGGGATGTTGCTTAAAGCTGAGGAATCCCAATAACCAAATTAATATAACCCAACCATTCCAAACCCACAAGATTTGCAGGTATTTCTCCTTCCTCACCCCATTCTTATGTTTCCAGTTATCCAGGCAGGAACATTAAATATCCAGCTAATTTCTGGCATGGAGGTATTTTAGGTAGTGGGACAAATTATTTGTCAGTGTAAAGAGATGTGTGCCTTACAATGACCTAACAGGAAAGGCTCACATAGAGGTAATTTCTTTGCCATAAAGGAAAATGGATTTTGAGTAGATATATTCGTTACTGCAAAACTGTGAAGGGTACAAGGCCCTGTAGTTCTATTTGATGTGTAGTGGAACTCAGCCCCATGGGCTGTAGAAGGAGATCTGCTCCACCAGCTCCCTCCAGTGAATTCTTGTCTGTACCTTTGTCTCATGAATTAGTTGTTGTTTTAAGGAATCCAATATGTCTGTGTCATCTGGGGCCAAGAGGGAAGGGGAGAGTCTCACAGCACACCCAGTGACACGGGGGAGAAGGGGGAGAAGGGGAGAAGGGGGAGGGGGCCCATGCCAGCAGTGACACTGAGGTGGGGTTTTGGCAAGCCTGGGAAAATCTCAAGGGGGAAGAAGAAGGCATCATGGTGAGCCTGAACAGGCGATCAGCTGGCGGCATCTTTGCAAACCATGTGGAGTCAGTTTGGGGGATCCGGACAGGAGTTTGGAGGGAGCCCGGGCTGGAGTGATCAATTCCAACTCGGGAAAGGACAGAGGAGAATGAGGAAAGCACCGTCAGCTCTCTCCTGAGGAATGAATGGGGGAACAAAGCAGGTGGGGGAGGGGGTGCCACCACCACGTGCTGAACTCCGGATAACTAAGTAAAAGAAAACAAAGTTAGTTCCCTTTGTTTTTTGCATGCAGGAATGAGTGACGTGACAGCTAATCTTAAAGGAAAAACATCTCCCAAAACTGGGGGTACAAAACTTGAATCTTCTCATGTTAGGGATGGGTTTTTTCTTGCTGAGGCTTATGCATGAGGCACAACCTCCTTCATCTCAACAAGAACACACCCCTAACTCCCCACCCACCCCAAGGCAAAAAGAATGAAACAAAAAAAAATGACCCCTGTACCAGGCCATCCATGGCTTCCCTCACCATGGGGCTTACCAGCATGGAGAATTAAAATAAAGCACTTGGGGTGGTCCGCTGCATTTCAGCCAACTTCTTTTGAAAGCGTGACTCCCTTCCAGAAGCTACCATCTGCCCCTCTGGTCTTCTTGCTGCATGAGCTTCTCTTTGGGGAAATGGCTTTCCCAAGGTGACTTCTGCCCTGCTGCTGCAGCTGCAGGGGGACGCTCTCTGGGACACCTCTGTGTAGAGGCCTCCACGTTGGGCAGCCATTTATTGTGTTTGCTGGCTTTTGTTCCAAGCCACAAAGAGCAACCAGTGCCAGAGAGTGTCTCTACCCAGCCCGGACAGGGCCCACGTGCTCCAAGCCTTCCTTCTGAAAGCATGGTCACAAGGCCACCGGCCAGGGAGCCTCATGGCTAGCTCAGGCATCTTGCTCTCCGCAACCATGCAGCAGCAAAGGGGATGAGAAGAGGTCTCTGCAAGGAGAGCACGGAAGATCTTTACTCACATGCTGCATGCAGGTCCCCAGGGGCAAAGGGTCCCCAGGGAAAGGCAGAGGGTCTGGAGTTCTATGGGTCTCGGGAGAGGGGTGGAGTTGGGGTCCCTCAGAGATGAATAAGAGAAGCCCGAGGGAGTGGTGAGGGTTTGGCAGAGAAGGGGGTAAAAAGGCAGTGGGGGAACACCACAGTAGAGCATGACAATAAGCTCATGCTGTCTTTAGGTTTGTCCAGGGTATGCAAACAACTCTTTGGCAAAAACTCAGCAAAGTTTCTTAGCACGGAAATTCTGGTGCTCTCAGTAAGACATAGGTGCCAGTTAGAGTGGGTCTTGCTCTCTTCAGACAGCTGGAAAGGGCAGATATAAACCTTCAGATCTCTAAGACCACTTAGTTTCAGCTATGTCAAGAATGACTTTTTCACAGCAGTTTTATTGTATAGCAGCTTTACTCTAGCTAGCATCTGGCTCCAATAAGGGACAGCAAATTTTGCCCTAATTGCTACATCGCTAATTGCTAAAATGGTTATATAGCTTGAATTACAACTGCATATGTAAGAATTTTTCTTTTATACATAGTTCTAGCAGGAAGTCTGCTCACTTACACTTTAGAGACACTGTTAGTATCTTTTTCATCAAATCATAGATTCAAGATCAGAAGGCACCAGTACAATAGACTGGGCTTTTGTGTAAGAAAGTCAAAAGAAACTCAGATACTCTTTTCTTATGAGCCCCCAAGCATCTGTTGTATTCACAAGACATTGAAAAAAATTAAAGATCACACATGATGAAGAATCCACCAGAGAAGTTGTTAATTTGCTCCATAGTTAATTCTCCTAATGCTTAAAAATGTCCTTATTTACAGCTTGAATTATCTAGATCCTGAACATCAGCATGTTTTTAACTCCTGGAGTATGGGGTAGTAATCTTCAGGAAATATGTTTTCTATATGGGTTCTTGTAGATCACTTTCAACACATTTTGATCCCTTAAATAACATTAATAAATACAGCTCTTTGAGCATCTCACTAAGTTTTGTAGGCAACAAATCGCTTTAGTGGCCCTCTTTTGAGCCTTTTCCCATTTTTCTCCATCGTCCTCTCAATGCATCTATCAAGTCTAGACACACTGGCTACATCTAGAATAGTAAATTAAGCAGAAAACTGTTTGGGTGCTTGAACTTGACTGCCCCTGGTGTTAAATTGTTAGCACAGGCCCTTGTGTGGTTTTTCTCTGGATCAATGAGACAAATCCACTCATCCCAGAGAATGTCTGAGCACCGTTTGGGCTTAGCACAAGCCAGCAGTCATTCCCAACCAGCAGCTCATCTGCAGTCACAGTGGTTTAGAATTAAAATTAGGCTGGTTTGCAGGCCTAATTTCCAACAGACAAGGAACATTTCACACCAGCCTTCCTCAGTGCTAGTGGGTAGCACAGGGTGCTGGTAATTTACTGCAGAGGTGCAGGCAGTAGTCTGGGGTGGCCTTACAATGCTGCTTTTGGAGAGGGGAACATTACCTTCTTGTTCCTTATTCTTATCTATTGTTCATGCCTTCAGATCTATGCTCCCGCCACTCTGTTGTCCTTGGAGCTTGTAGTGATATTATCTACTTCATTCCAAAATATTGCCATTGTCCAAGGATCCCTAGATTTTTTTTTCCTTTTTTTTTTTTTTTAATTTTTTTTAATAGGAAGGTGGTAGGGATAAAATTTCTAAAGGCATCTTTTGAAATTTGACTCAGTGTGTTCTTTATCTAAGCACCCTTTATGAGTGTGGGTGAGCTTTCACACATGAACATTCTGCTCTCACCATGATATAGCACTTCACCATTTTTACTATAAATTATTTTACAAACCCTTCCAGAAAGTAGTACTAATGAAAAGATAATGAATAGCATTGTGCCAAGAATGTCTGAGAACTCCTAGGAATTCTAAAAGTTCAGCAGGGGAATGTTCTGCCAATGTTTGGGATATATCAGATACCTTACTGGTAACCCAATCCTTTGTCTACACTGATTTCACATAACCTCACTATTTCAAACTGGGGCTCTCTGCATTTTCTCCCCAAAGGCCTCAAAAAAGTCTTTTTGGTCAATGTAGCAGTGGGAAGGAGAAAAAAATAAAACCTTTCCCAGAGGGCAGTAAGTAAGGGTGAGGGAGATAAGTAGAATCTAGTCAGCTCTGAATTTCAGCCCTCTGGAGAATTACTCCATCTCTGGGAGAAAAGTATGTGAACTGAAAGTCCTTCTACATTTGCAAAGAGGCATTTTTAGTGGTAAAGCAAACATATTTGGCTCCCTCCTCGTTGCACAATTATTGAATTCCTAACCTGAAGTAGAACTACTCTTTTGTCTAGTAATTTCAAGATCTAAGCTAAATTTTCATCATTCATCATCACGTGGAAGGTGCTTGTGTGTCAGCTTCACACTGTCACATAACTGGTTAGTCAATGCATATTTCACATCATATCCTGATAGTTTTCAACTGAGGAGTTAAAATATTCTGAGGTTCCTAAAAGTCACCTCTATGATGAATTAACTCAACACTGGTCTCTGCCTCTCTGCCAATGGCAGACCACAGAATGGCCTGTGGCATCAAGATCAAGAGGGACATGTTTGGGAACAAAGTTGGCAGCTTAAATTCAACTATTTTTACTTCACATTTGGATTACTATAATTGCCACTACAGGTGGCATTTTTTTAAGATGCACTAATTTGATTGATTACAAACTTACCACCATACCATAAAATAACAGTGCAATGTCTCAGTCCATGTCTAATCTGGATTGTTGCCTGCTTCAGAGGATAGTCATGTCTTAATCAAGATTTTAGTGAGGTTTAAAATAACTACATTTTTGCTACAGCACTAATTCTATTGTTGTGCTACTCTGTTGTTTCTCAAATATTGTGTCATTACCTCTTGGGGTACATATAGAGGAGAAGGGCAAGGCAGTGAAGAGTTTAAAAGAGAATGGGGAGATGACAGTCATGCAGCAACACTACAACTCCAGTGTAGGAGCTCATATATCCTTAAATTCCTTTTGCTGATTGTAAAAAGCCCCATTCCTCCAGGATGAGAAGACATTACCCCTTGTTCACTGAGAAGGGATGTTCTGCTGAGCTGCAGTACATACAGAGACATTGTAGGAAATATTAAGGAGACCTCCAAAGTGGAGAGACTGTGACGCTGGATGCAGAGGTCATGAGCTCAGCTGGGTTTGAGAAGTCTTGTCAGTGATACCACATATGTCTTAGCACATTATTTCTTCCAGAGATCCCGAAAAGAAAGAATGAAACCATGTCTGCAAATAAGATTAAAAAGGTCAGAAAGCACTTAAAAATTTGACGCTCCTTCATCTAAACTTACCTCCAGGTTTCTTTATCTCACCACACAGGACTTCTGGACTTTTCATTCCTTTTCCTCTTTTCACTTCCTCCCCCCACTCTCCCCTTCCTCCATTCCTTCCCCAGCTAGGCAGATTTTTGATACAAAAGGTTGCTGGGTTTTTTTTTGCTTCCTTCTCCCTTCCCTGGCTATTCTGCCTGCTGTCTCCTCTTCCCTTCTCCCTAAAAGCCTGCAGAAAAAGCACTGCAGCAGAGGTAGTGTGGTTTAAAGGTGCAGAGCCTGACTGAAAAGGGCTGGAAATTTATTCTCGGAAATTTGTGAGAATCTTTTGCACATCTGCTAAATGATAGGTGTTTTGTATGGCTGCATGGCCTGGCTGTGTCCCAAAAACAGAAAAAGAAACCAAGTTACCATTCTCAAAGAGATAATTTTCAGGCTGCTGCAGTGGTCCTGCAGAAGGAACCGAACCAGGCCAGGTGTTAAAAGTTACTTTTGAGTGACTAGGTAGTCAGGCAGACTCTGGAAAATTTGCAGAAGAAATTGGCATTTCTAGGTGTGGTGAGTTTTTACAAATCTAAAGTAAGTTTTATCTAAACTAATTGATCAGAGGATCATAGGATAGTTGGGAATGGAGCTTAAAGATCACATAGTTCCACCCTCCCTGCCATAAGCAAGGAAAACTTGCACTAGACCATGTTGCTCTTCTGCTTCTTTGTCCATATGTGTGCATGGTCTCCTGGTACTGCTCATCAAGGGTGGAGTAACTCTGAATTTAACAAAAGGTTGCTGACCCCAGGGGTGAAGCATCCAGGGGGGCACCCAACACTCTCTTCTAAAACATGACCATATCTTCACTGTCTGCAAAGGGGCAGCCCTCTCCCGCTGAATCAGAAGAAGCTGCGCTCACACCACGTCGGCAGCTGATGGTTCTTTTTTTGGTATTAGTGGAGGGCTTTTTTTCCCGTTCAGAGCGCAGGGTGTTTCCCGGCTCCAGCAGCGACCCGCCCCGCAGGGCGGCTCGGATCGCACCCCGAGGGGCCAGCGCCGCTCCCGTCCCGGCAGAGCCTGCGGGATGCTGTGCTGGGAGGGGGAGTCATTTCCACTATTAAACAGCACCACCTGCAGGCCCCGCGGCTCCGCCAGCTCTCCCCACGGCGCTGCGGGTCACATCTGCCGGCATGGTCATACCTGCTTGGGGCACGCATCGGCTTCTCCGGCTTCCTTTTCCCGCTAGCTCAGGGAGAACAGGACCGCCCGGTTGTGTGGTCACAGAGTGAAGGACATCGGACCTGCCCCTTCCAGGGTAACCACCAGCAGGAAAGATGTGAGAGCTGGGGTCGTTCACCCTGGAGAAGTCTTGGGAGACGCCTTATTTCAGCCTTTCAATGCGTAAAGAAGGCTTAAAAAGGAGAGGGAGGGCTGTTTTATATGGGCAGAGAGTGAAAGGACAAAAGAGAACAGTTTAAAAGAGGAGACGTTTAGGTTAGATGCTTGGAAGGAATTCCTCACTGTGAGACTCCGGAGACACTAGCACAGGTAGCCCAGAGAAGTTGTGGATGGCACACCCCTGGAAGGGTTCAAGGCCAGGTTGGATGGGGCTTTGAGCAACCTGATTTAGTCAAAGGTGTCCCTGCCCATGGAAGTGGGTTAGAATTAGATGATCTTTAAGGTCCCTTCCAGCCCAAACAATTCAACCTGACTGTGAGTGTGCTTGCTCTTAGATTCACTCTTCCATTAAAAGAGAAAAAAAAAAAAAGACAAAAAACCCAGCCTTATTCCTGCTCCCGGACTTTGCAGGTGAGAGACAGACCCAGCAAAACAGAGAGAAGATGAGTGAGACACAAACTGATGTTTTAATATTGACAGCATCCCCTTTAAATAACAAAATTTTCTTTTTCCTTTTTTCTTTTTTTTTTTTTTTTTTTTTTTTTTTTTTTTTTTAGTTTTAAGCCCCCTGCTGCTGGCACATTAAAATGTCTTCTGAATCCCTGACTAGTCTTAAATCATCAGCACTAGGTTGTGAACACTTTTCCGCTGATACTTATTTTTTTACTAATAATATCTCTGCTGTTATATGAATTCTGCTAAAAGAACCACGACTGGTTTTATTTCTTTCATTTTTTGTAAAGCTGAGGGTCTTTTTCTTTATTTTCAAGAATGTATTTTCCTGAAATCCACCTGAGAAATTTTTTTCTGTTGCCCAGCTGCATCTTTCCAACAAACTTGCAGAATGAAGGGAAGTTTACTACATCCTCTGTGTATAATATCAATAATTCTTTGAAAATTAAACCCCACAAACCCAAGAAATCCAAGCATTTTAAAGAGGATGAAACATTTTAGAATGGATGAAACGAGCCTCTGTGGAAGAAGACAATCACCTATGACACAAGGTGAAAGGTGGTTTGCACTTGGCTACTGCTGTGCTATTGGCTTGTACCCAGAGCAATGACCAACTTCTCCCATGTTTGTGGTTTTGTCCCAGCCACAGCTGGAGTTCACTGTTGTTGCTGTGAGTCTTCTCCAGATGTTCATGGCACGCTGGCAGCAGAGGTGGCAGTGTGATCTTTGTCTCTTATAAGCTGTTCCAGGGGCCACCATCCTTCAGCCTGCCCTCCTACCTGCTCCAGGCACCCAGGACTCCCACAGGGAACCCAGGATTACAACATTCCTGCTGCCTGTAGTGGAAGTAGCTCTGATGTTCTGTGCCCATCTCTGCACTGTCATTATCCCTGTGACACCACCCCGTGATCAAGATCACAACAGTCTGGATCTTGGCTACAAGGACCTTACCAATGCCTCCTTCAAGGAATGTGGTAGTAGTGCGATGTATAGTGGCTGTTTTGTTGCCAGGAGAGACAACTGAACATTAGCTGCTGTCTTGGGCGTGCCTTGTGGCTTCAGGCACGCCCAGGATTTCCCAGCTCAGCTATGTGCAACTGCAACCCTTTTGTTCAGATCAATATCAAAGCCACAAAATCATCCTTGTCTAGTACACTGAGGGTTTTATGCTCTGAGGATATGTTACCATTCAAGCCTGTGACTTTGTACAATCAGGGATGGCAGAATATTATATATGTAACAAAAACATCTCAGAGCAAGCTCTGTCTCTGATGACCTTTTTGCATGAAAACTAAATGAAGGATTTGTAGCAAAAACTGAAAAATAATTTAAACACAACTTTGGCATGCCAGTTTGGCTGAAGAGCGAAGGAAGTATTAAAGCATTGTACTGGGCTCTGGTGTAACCTTATCTGGGACACCAAGGTTCAAGAAAAAGGAGCTACAAGAGAAACAGGGATGCCATGCTGGTGTTGGGAAAGCTATCATGCTGGTAAGGGAAGTCTTAAGAGGACGGAGTAGATTCTTCTGGTCTGATGATGTGCCTTCACTGTACAAAAAGGGGGAGAGAAGAGCAAAACCCCTAATCACTCCTACAATGAGTTCTGGAAGGAGTTGTATGAGAGGTACCTGAGAGAGCAGGAGTTAGATTTGATACTTGGTATATTCCATTGCACTGGCTGATGTGTAATGCAGCCATGCTTTTCAGAAAGGGTTGGACTAAATGCTGCGTAACTAATTGCTGGTGTCCAGCCGTAGATGCCACTGATCCTGCTTGCTATGGGAAGTTTGTCACAAGTGCCTGAATGCCAAAAAGTGGCAAAGCTTGGCCAAAACACAGTGGCCGTGTCCTCCTCCAGGGCTGGCAGTTTGCTTCAGAGCCTGGTGGAAGCACAGTGCTGTTTCTGGGAGCCCTGCGGGGCTGCGGGCAGCCCTCACCCTCAGCTGCCTGCCATTTGTGATCCTGAGTGTGATGGCAGGTGTATAGCAGCATGCTGTGTACAGTTGCCTGTAGCAGTCTCCTCCACAGGTTTTTACAGCTTAAATGGGAAGAGGGAGTGACCTGGATTTTACTTTCCTGGATGTGGTGCAATTACACTGGGGATTCAAATATTTAGTTACTACCCAGCAGCTCCTGCAGAATCTGCAGTTCTCCCTGGGCAGCTGCCTACCCTTATTGGCAGGCAGGCATTCCTCCATCCTCACAATCCCCCATCACCAGATCACCAGCCTTTGTTGTTTGAAACCTGGATGTATTCATTGGAAACTATCCTTTTGGAGACCATCAGCAGCCTGTTGGGGCTGGAGGGGGTTGCTGCAGCAATCTTTGAGCCAGCAAGGCTGTTTTCCTGGGAAAACAGCTGCAGCTCCTGCTGGATGCTGCAGCTCAGGCCAAGTGTGGCACTACCTGCTGGTACCCTGTCCCTTGCATTTGTGCTGCTAAATAAGACATAGCTGGAATATGGTGACCTGTTTCGTCTTTCTCCTGCCTGGGACTCCTGGATTCACCGTACTGGGCTAAAAACTTGCAACCTGTTTCCCAGGGCAGTGCAAGCCTGCGAGATCTGCACTGGGAATTATGAGATGTGTTCTCACTGCACAGTCTGGGTACACAAACAAACCATTTCTGTTTCCTTCTTTGTTTGTCAGAAATGAAGATTTGCCTTCTGTTCACAGTACTGAGCAGTGCTTGAACTCTGCAGTAGATTCTTTCAGCCCATAATGAATCATGTTTTTTTCCTAGAAGAAGGGAGACATCCAAGACTTGGACACTTCTGCTCATGCACCAGACTAGGCAGACATAAGCAAACTCAGGTCCAGAATGTGACAGCAAGGGTAGAGTAAAGCTCCCAGGAGGTTTTATTGGCTTGGATGTAGTTTCACTGTAATTTGGCTTTCCATGTTCTGGAGCAGAGCTGGCTCAGGCCCAGAGTTTGCCGACCACACAGACAGCCTCGGTCCCTCTGCACTGTCTGTGTCTATGTGCAGCCACAGAACACAAACCTTTGTCAATGCAGAGTCTCCTGCTTGGGTCACCACCCTCCCTGTAATGAACATCTCTTATGGAAAGGTCTCACACTGGAAAGAAAAGTCACTAGTGAATCTACTCAAAACTTCTAATCCAAGTTAACAAAGGATGCTTCGGTTATCAAAAATTTGCATTAAACTCATTCTGTTTATCTTTTAGGATCCTCCATGGCATGCCCTAAATAGCTGAAAAGGCTTACTCATCAAAAAGGAATGTTTTGTTGCTTAAGACTTCATTAAATGCTGTTGGAAAAGATTGTTGCCTGTTTTGAAGTAAAAAAAAAAAATCATAAGCAGAATGTGGTAGAAATGGAAACAGTTCCTGGGTTGCAGGAGGGTTAAACCAAGATGAGATGCAATATGCTGTTGTTGAAAACCAGCAAACTTTACTTTTAATTCTAGCTTGCCAAATGATTAGAAGTGCAATGGAGCAGAGATTTTTGTAAAATGGACCTCAATTTTGCTGAATGTTCAAAAGCCAGAGCTGTGAAATTTAAGCACCTCCAAAATGTGTGGTTGGCTTCTGCTTTCAGAAATGCCTAATCGCAAATTCTTTTTCTTTTCTAGTTTATGGGCTGTGATGGTGCTTTAGGCCTTGCCAAATATAATATTGCAGGAGTGCAGAATTACATGTTCTGTGAGTTGAAAGACCAAGAAGGCTGAAAATACTGGCATTTAGTTCCTGTTGCCCCCGAAGGAATACAAGCCTCTGCATTCATGAGGCTGGAACAGGAACAAGAAGGGACTCAAACCCCTAAACCAAATAGAAGTTTTGGGAAGAGGAAAAAAAATTAACAGGAGACACCATTTCAGTGCTGTGCTTGTTTTCTGAATTCTTCAGAATTTCATATTAACTATAAGTTGCTATTTCTTATTAACTATGACAGAATAAAAAGAGGAACAGGGTCTGGAACAGGGTCAATTTGCTTTATGTCAGTCTCCCCTCCCTTAGCTGCTGCCCAGCTCTGGAAGGGTATAAAGTTGGCTTGAGCATTAAATCTTCACATGCAATGGACTTCTTCTGAGTTCCTGGCTCAGGGTTCCCACTAAACCCAGTGAACAGCTTCTTCTGGATGTTACTTCTGGGGAGTGAGGTACCAAGAAGTTGGAAATAGCAACTCAGTGGATGCAGGACTCATTACTGGGTCTTGCCTTCACCTCTCAGTCTGGGCTGTGAAAATCAGAAGAAATATAACAGTAATAAAACAAATTGTACATACAGAGGAATTTAGCAGGTGTGCAGGCAGGTACTGGAAAATTCAGCATGTGAGCTGAACAGTCTGCAAATAAATGTCATCCACATTCTTCACTATTTGGCATATTTAGATAGTGTCAGAATATCAGGTAGTCTGTTGGTTTTGTTTTTGTTTTTTTTTTTATTTTACAGAATGAGGACAAAAAGACCTAAATATCTACTGGGGATTAGCTAAAGTTCATCATGTTGCTGAATGCACAACAGGAAAGTTCAGTAGGATTTTAATGACAATCTAATAGAAAAACCATATGGAAAAAGAAAAGGGACTGAGATATAGCCAAAATCCAAAGAAGGCAGACAGCAGCAGCAGAAGGCAGGATGCCTTGGGAAACTGCAGTGGTAGATATCAAGGCATCAAAGACAGGTATAAGGTATGAAAATCCATAGTGATAAATCCATTGTTGTAAGGCATGTGTGTATTGGAGAAGGGAGCATATAAATTGGACTCCTGCCACCTGATTCTTTGTGAGTCATGAAAGGAGTGCAGTAATTAAAGTCTAGATTCATAGAGGTATTTAAATTTGTAACTACTATTTGGTCAATGGTGATTTAATGGGTTTAAGGCTTTTTGCAGATGGCTGAGATCCATCTACTTCTGAGGACATAGCCACAAGCCAGTTTATGTAATCCATATCCAGTGAGCAAACATGAAAGCTGGACACCACATATAAGTGAGAAGAAAAAAAATGACACTTTTTTGTGTCTGTGAGTCTGAAATCCCACTGAAAACATGCAGTTTAAAGCAATCTGTGAGAGACATAGAATTCAGGTGTCACTGTCTGAGGTGCAGTTTGCAAAGAGGTCACTGAGCCATCGATCCCCTTTTGACAGCTTTGCTAACACTGGTGCCCATGTTGCTATACACTCCTAGCCTGAAGGGCCAAGACTGAAGGATCAGAAGGAGAGGTGCATCCTTGCTGTCATTATGAACACTATTTAATCTCTGGCTTGATGAAGGACAGCTTTTCCTTGCCTGCGATGACTCAGGTGCAAATTTTCACACTTTTATTCAAAGAGCAAAATGGAAGTATTGGACTTGAAAGATTCCTGTGTGAGGAGGCCTAAGGTATGAGCACAGCACGGAAAGATACACCATTTTGTGGAAGGAGGCTAGAACTAATGGACAGTGGCTGCTGGGTGTTTCTAGCTGCTCCCTGAAGAAACATTGGAGATGAGGGATGACAGACAGCAAGTGGGTAAAGATTGAGAACTTGAGAGACACCATCTGGAAGCTGGAAAAATAGCAACTGCTTCTGAAACGTGACTTCCAAATTAGGCAAGACTGACTGTATTTAAAAAAAAAAAAAAAAGAGCATGGCTATCAGGATGGACAGTTTGAATCCCAGTTAGGGAAGATTGCTTTTCTTTAGCTGCCCCTGGTGGCACAATTAGCAGGCTCACAGGAAGAGTAAGACTGGATGAGAGGGCTGCAACTGACTTACAAGTCCTGTAAATACTAAATGAAAGAAGGACCAAACAGGATTTTGAAAACAAACTTTTGGCAGAAGAAATGTTAGGTTCAGGAGATGTGAGACGTCTTTGGAAGAGGAGCTGGTGTTGACTGGTGACACTCCATCCAGAGGGGAAATAACTTTCTGCCAGCAGGATTAGAGGGAAAGGCTTTAAAGAGGAGGAAGATACATCCTCAAAAGAGAAAGGAGAAGAGGATAGTAGAACATGAGAGCTAGAGTTACATACAGAAGTAGAGGAATGTTTAGGTTCTCAGCTGGCCTCCTTCCAGAGATACTCAAAGGGATACAAAGTCTGAAAAGCAGACTACTTCACAGAACCAAGCCTTTTGGTTCAGATGTTTCCAAAGTTGGTACCGATTAAAAGTTTTTTTCACCCAGTAAGTGTAGTTTAGAAATCGTTGCTACAAATGTCTTATAACACAATTTAATTGGCTTACGTGCTGCCTGTTTGCAGCAAAGAATTCAGGGAGTTGGGAGCTGTGGAAGCACATTTCACAGCAGGGTTAAGACACTCCCTGGTCAGACCTCTGGCATGCTGTTAGGTTCATCTTGAGACCATGGAATTCTGCACCACAGGCTTAGACAGGAGACCTAAGTCTCTTGGAAAATTTTGTTTTAAGAAAATTTTCTGCAAATCTGCATTTCTCAAAAAAAGTTTTCTACCAACATTTTTTTAAGGTGCAGACATCTGCCTTACACAAGAGAGGCTGCAATTTTTTTTCACAAAGAACTGAATGATAATAATTAAAATCAGATTGAAATAAGTTCCAGCTAGATCTCCAGCTCCACTTAATTTCTCAGGGGATTCCTCCTGCATTGCTGCGCCTGCTGCTTGTGGATGGTCTTCAGAAAAGAAATCCTTAGATACTCAGTGTGGAGCATTTCCTGTCCCATGTTGTGATTCAGGAGACAATCCTGATGTCCTCCAAGATATCAGGTATGCTGAAGATGTTGCTTGAAGCCCAGATCAGTCTCATTTGCCCCACCAGATGAAGTAAATTTATTTGATACAGAGTCTTTCATGGTTAGCTCTTTCATGGTTAGAGTTTCATAATGAGGAACTCTGTGGAATGACAGATCCTAGAGCAGGTATACCAAACTGGGTTTGTTCTGATAATGCTGTTGTTGTCAAGAAGAGAAAACATGAAAATATTTGGGCAGTGCAGGCATGCTGCTCTGAGGCTGTTTCTGTAGTGCTTGAGGTACATTTAGTACAATTTGAAAACCAGAGCAGCAAAGGAATGTGAAACAAAGTTCCCTGCACACCGAAGTCATGAATAGTTAATGCAGCTGGATGGCAGTGGTAACTCTGATTCATGGAGGAGTTCGATATTTGCTTCGTTTCCCATTTGTAATTAAAACTAAACATCCTGCAATTCTCCATACAGTGTTACAAGCAGATTGGGTTCTGGATGGATTGCATGGCAAGCTATTTGGGAAACGCCAGCCCTGATGATCCTGCTGCCAAGAGCTTCAAGGCTTCATATCCTGAGGACTGTCAATTTTCCTTTCTTTGCCTGGCTACTTGCACATTAAAAAAACCCCATGACTATTGTCCATTTATCTCAATATTCTGCCTTTTCTTGTGGTCCACAGCAGATGCCTAGGAAAATAAGAACTAGGCAAATGTATCCTCAGTACCCTGCTGGTTTCCAGTGATCTAAGAATTAGGAAGCTTTTGAGCCAGAAGTGGCATTTTTGCTCCAAGCAGTCCTCAGTGAATTTGCCCTGAGGAATTTAACACCTGTGGCATTATGTGGCATGAATTTCTGTAGCTGGTGTGACCAACAATTGCTTCTGCTCATCTTGAACCTGATACTGCTAGAAATGCAGGAATAGCAGCTGTGCTTTTGGGAGAGGAGAAGGTCTGTTGGTATCTGACATGCATGCTTCACAGGCTGCCTCAGAGACAGGCGTGTGTCTTCTCCTGTTTGCATCGATCAGGATGTGTATGGTTTGTTTCTGAAGAGGAAAAGAGCACTTTAATTTCAATCTACAAGCCACTGTTTGAAGAAAACTCAGAATGTTTATTGTTTCTACTGCTTTTACAGTCTTACATTTCAAGAAACAAAAGTAAAACCATACTAAAGTGAAAGAGAAGAAATGAATTAAAAAGGAGAGTAAATAAAGGAAAAGAGAAAGGAAGGGGAAGGAAGAGGAAAAAATCAGCCTACAGCAATCTCAATCAAAAGTATTGAAACAACAATTTACATACATGTCCTGTTGACAGTATACATAGAACATTGAAGAGTTATCTGAAACTTTCAACTGATTTTTTTTTCAGTCACGTCACTAGTCAGTTCCCATGCCACTAGAAGCTACACCAAACATTTCTTTTCCCTGAATGTGAACTTTTGCCCTTTAGTTAATGCACAGAAAAGATGCCACAGGGAAACACTGGGGGAGACGAGTGAAATCCTGGCTCCATTGGAAGCATGGGGAATGGTCCAAGCTGTGCTAGTGCAGGGAAGGAAGGGAGGGAGGGAAGGATTGCTAGGGAAGGGAGGTAATTTCTGCCCTGCCACGGTTAACAGGAGTTCACTGTTTTTCTCTTGAGGCATTCCAAAACCATGATCTGGCCCTTCCAAAATATTAGGAGTGGCTCAATAAGGTTTTAAAAATGACTTTTGCTCTGTTTTTTTCTCATGAGCAAGTGCTTTCTGGACTTTGGAGGTTACTTGCTTCACATTTTTGAACTTTAATCTGCAGCTCCAAAACCTAGAAGAGGACATCCTGTAAAAACAGCACCCAAGACCCTCCACCTCCCTCTGGCAGATAACAGTTTAAGATAAGCACAGACTATTAGAAGGTTCATAGTAAAGCTGAATTTTATCTCTGCTGTGGGCTCTGTGTGTACTGTGGGAGAAGATATACATTCCCTTGAGCACATGGTCCACATGGTTGTCCTCTGGTTCACTGAATCCAGTGTCCTGCAGCCAGGACTGTGCCATAGGCAGAGGGAAAGGGAGGCTCCAATGCACACAGAGATCAGACATATGGATGTCTCTTTCATGCAACATGCAGAATTTGGCTTTTGGGCGGAAGGCATGCATGGCTTCAGAACAATTACACTTCACCAGCAGATCTCCACAAATGAGATGTTGCAGCAATTTCTAATCCCCATTGTGCTCTTTTGAGAAATATCAGGAAGCAATTTTAACCACATGGAAAATGAGTATCTTACTGCAAAGTCCCATTACAAGTCAGTAATCTACATTGGAAACTGCGGGGACGTGCCAAAACCTTTCTCAAGAACACAAACAGAAAATTAGAACCGATGCTCTACCACGTTTTATCTTACCTCTTTCCAGCTGGTCCATTTTCCCACAATGACTGAGTGCAGAAAAATAAAAAGTTTGATTGCAGGAAAAGCTTAGTGGAATGGGGAGAGAGGTTACTGAACTGCTTGTTAGTTGTTCTTTTTTTTTTTTTTGCTGAAGTGGATGTAGAAGTTAATTTGCAGCAAAAGGTCTCACAGCAGGAGCATATTTGTGAAAATCACTTGTACCATTTAATTACTGAAATTCTTGTTGCAGCATAATTTTTTTCTGCTCTAAGTGAGGGATGAAAAACAGTTCCTACATTCACCATACTCATACATATTTGGGAATGGGCTAGGTTTTGTTGTTAAAATCAAAACTAAAATAAGCTCACTGGTGCAAAATAGAACAAATGAAATAACAAAAATAAAGGCAGTAATGCCTTTCCAGATAGAGAAATTGAGGGCTTGCTGACAAGTATTACAAGGAAAAGCACACCTAAAAAATGGTTCATTACTTTACTTCTGATCTGACAGGAAAATCTTGGTTAAAAGACAATTTCCTATTTAAGCAAGGAAAGGAATAAATCGATTCCATTGACTAAAATACACTTGCTTTAACAGAAAAGAAAAATTGTGTCAGATGTTATCTCTAAGTACACTGCACACAATACCCATGCAGGCAGAGCAATAACCACAGCTGAAAAAGAGACATCTCTTTTGCAATGAGTTATTTTTCTGGGCGCCAATTGCTGTCTTTTTGAAGAGGCTAGATGGTTACACATGCTGATTTAGGAGAGTTCATTAATGTACTGCCCTCTTCTTTTCCTCTCGTCAGCTTCTCCCCCATCATCATTCTCTTTAAACTGAATGATACTCAAATGAACGTACCCTCTGTGTGCTGTAGTACACATCTGTAATTTGAGTACACAGCCAAGGGGAATATCCTGGTGGGCTGAAAAGCCCTGCTGTGCTCTCCTTTTGATGAATGTTTCAGTAGTGTTGGCTTAGGATAGAGATATGAAAACGTAACTCATTACTACTCATGGAGCTGGGGAAAACATATTTTCAAGGACAGTTTTAGAGCTCCAAAATGTGGGGATTTGCTTTTGCTCTGTCTCGGTTTTGGACATGAAAACTGATGATGTAACTGCTTTTGTGTGAAAAAGAAAAAAAATATGTAAAATAAGGCTTAGCTACAATAGCTCTGCCATAGGCTGACAGAGAGATGGAAACCAGAGAGGTCCCAGTAGGCAAGGGCCCAGGCAGGTCACCCAGCTGGGGCACTGTAGTTCCTTGTCCTGGCAAGATGGGCAGGAGACAAAGGGACAAGCAAACCATCTGCCAGAACTAAGCCCTGTGACTTTCTGCTTGGCAAGAAATGTGCCAGAAGAGCCCTTGCTGGGCTTTCTTACACTTCAGCCACCTTCCTGAAATGTTTTGGGTGTTTAGGAGCCTCAGTTATTCCCTGCTCACAGGTGGGAGTCTAGGTTTCCTTCAGCTGAGTGGGATCAGCCCTGAGCTTCTCTTCATATGGAGTAGGAATAATGCAGCTGAGGAGGCTCATACTAGAGATACATTAATGACATGATATGAAATAAATCAAAGCTGGAAAAGATGGTTTTCTGTATGTATTAGAAAAATTACTGGGAGTGCATCTGGGATTTAGAAATAAAGTAATCTGAAAACAAGTAATTAATATATGATTTAATGTTGTAATTTAATTCACTCACCTAAGAAACTATAAATAGACAAACTGAAAGGGGAATGGCAACAGGAGGTGGTGGAGCTAGCACAAGTTCAACAATCAGCAGTGCTGTGGAAGGGCAAATATTCTTCAGAAAAGCTCTCAGGTAATACCTGTGGGCTCCCTGAAAGACAATAGGATTTAGAAAATATCAATGAGATTAAAAGGAAATGTTTGGCCACTTTCCTACAGAGAAGAGGGTGCTCAAGGTTAAGCATACACCTGCAAGGTTTTGCTCATCTGAGGTTTTAAATCTCTCCCCTGTGTTGTTCCCTCTCAAAAGCCTATAAATGTTAGAGATAAGGAGAGTGTTCACCAGTTCCTTTAGATGGATTAACTCAGGCTAAGCTCCTTCATGGTGACACAGAGATCTCTAGAGACCCTTGAATGCTTACAACCGTAGCAAACTAGCAGTGACTATGCTCTTTTTTTTGTTATCCCCTTTTAATTTAGCAAAATAAAGCCTTGCCTCTTGTCTCCATCTCTTCTCTGACAGGATGATCCTCAAATGACTAGTCTTTTAAAAGGGAGGAAGTTAGTTATCAGAGGTCATTTGACCTCCTGTTGGGTCCTTACCTTAGCTTCGTGTCTGTATGTTGTCTATAATTCACTACTTTAATAAAGCAATCCAAATGAATCATTGGTTACTATAGTGAAATCTTCATGAGTACCGTTTCTCTGATAATCTCAGAGCAGAGATGCTTTAGGTGGAGAACAATCCTGCTTCCATGGAAATCAGTGGCAAAACCACAGAGAGCTGTTAGTCTGGTTTATGGAAACACGATCCTACTTCTTTTAGGAGCAAGTAGATCACTGTTATCAAGGTACCTCCAGCAGACAGGAAAGCCTGTTTCAAATGTCAAATCTCAACCAAGAACGTAGGCAAATTTCCATTTTTGTCTGCTGGCAGAAGGAGTGAACGAGGAAATATTTGTCCCAACTCCTTGTGTTATGGATCCTCAGTGGTTTTACTGCTTAGATTCTAGGTGGACAAAACCAGCTTGCTACATCTCACTCATCTGTTGGGGTGAGGCTGTGGAAAACTCCTGTTTCCAGTAGGAGAAACTGCCTAAATAAGAAACAAGCTCCAGAGGTACATATGCAGCACAGCACTGCAAATCCCACTTTTTTTGGAAACCTGCATTAATTTATGCTCCTCCCTCTTCTTCTGCTGTGTGTGGTGCTCCTGCTGAAAGGAAGTCCTTTCAGGGAGGAGCAGCACAGTGACCAGTGTTAGCTGATACATTTAATTGAATTTATATAAACTGAATGAGCAAAGGTCAGAAGATCAGACACTCTCCATCTCCAAAAGCTGAGCTCCGTGTGGTGGTTTGGTTTGGAAATGCATTTTTTTTTCATATGTCTAATAGAAAGAAGTGTTCTATTAATTTCTGGTTTTAGGTGGAGAGGCTTACCCATGATTACCAGGGGAAAAGACAGCTATAGAAGCTTAGAAAGGTATGCATCATACTTACCAGAAGTATGAATTTAAAAAAAACAACTAATCTCTTGGTTCTCCTCACATTATGGTTCATGGTTTTTATTTCTTGTTGGCACACAATTGTTTCTTTGTGGAAGAATATGTCTACATTTTTGGGAAAACTAGCCTCTTGCTGAGGCAAAAACCCACTAGTTTTCCTCACTTTAATAATAATATTGAGAAAAGAAACTACTCTGAAAGCAGTACACTGTAGCAACTTACAAGTTTACTTAAAGGCTTGTTTTTGTTTAAAAAGCAAATAACTTACAAGTAACTTTGACAGAGCCCCTTTTTCCAAAAATCTTATTTTTCCAGAAAAGCTGATCAGCCTCTTCATCTCTGTAAACAAAAAAGAGGTCTCTTGGAAGCATTTTTAGGCTTTCGAAATTCATTAGGCAGTTACCTAATAGCAGTACTGACATGCCATGAGCCAGTGCTCAGGCACGTAATTTGAAAGGCACAAAAGGAGAAAAAAATAAAAGCAAGAGTAAATTACATTAAAATTTATCAAGCAGAATTCTAGGGAGGACATGGTAGATTCACACTGACTGGAGCTCCAAGGTACAGCCCTTATGGCTTCTTCCCTGTGACAGGTTTACAGGCCACAGGGAAGGGAGATGGTGACAAACCATCTGACTGTACTCAGGGTGGTGCCTTAAATGGCTGCCTAGAAACAGAGATTAGACAGGAATAAAGGAAAAAAAGGAGGTATTTATTTGAAAGGCCTTCAGGTGCACATTTTGGGCTCCAGAGGGTCCTGCCTCTGTGCATTCCAAAATGAACAAGAGGTCACGCATGCTTCACACTTTTATATCAGCATAAATTCACCAACCAGAACCCAGCCAAGGATGGAATTTTCCCAAGGTTGCCCCCCTCTCCCCAAGATGATGGTTTACAGTTCTTGGTCTGGGTGTCCTTGGAGAGCAAGTTAGAGGCTTTGTTATGTCTCTCTTAGCATAGAGAACAGCACTTAACAAGCTACAGGAAACTTCAGAGTTACACTAGCAGTACAGGATTTGAAAAATATAAAAGTTAAAACCTAAGGCATCAAGAATGATCACTCGAGTCTCTCGTGCTGAAGGGCAGAGCCCATGGGATGGGTCATTATTCTGGCTTGTAGCCTGTGGCAGTGGACATAAATTGGAAGCAGCATGACCTGCTGTGGCATGTGCTCCTGATGTCCTCTGCCCCAAAGCCCTTGGGAGATGCCTCTGTGGACAAACTCAGACTGAGGACACAAAAACTTGTGGGTTTATGCCAGGTGATGTGGTGGGGAGGGACCTGTAGGTTATGGTTCCTGAAGGCAGAAAATGTATGCCACAGTCACACCATCACAAGCAGAGCTTTCAGCCCGTCACTGGGCCTTCTCCAAAATCCAAAGGGAGAACAGCACATACCCCTGGAAGGAGTCACAGGGCTGGAGAAAGGTGCAAGGAACAGGCCAGATGAAGCCCTCTCTGGCAACATCTGCTTTGCTGACAGCATCTGATGTGGCTGTGTGGGATTTAGATCTTTAGGAAAAAAAACACCCATTTCCTAGAATGAGGTCTGCCCTGGAGCTGATTTAATTGAATATTTTTCCATCTTGTTCTAAAGATGTGAGAACAAGATGGAAGCTGGCAAACACCACCCCTTTCTGGGGTGCAGGGGGGAGGGAAAGTGAGGTAGCAAATATTCTGGAAGCTGGAACCATACCTCAGGACACTCATGATGAACTGAGCAATGCAATAAACTGGTGTGAAATTCATGGGGTGCTATTTGGTAAGGAAAATTGAAAAGTTCTGCACCCCCACGAGGAAAATCAACTCACTGCCAAAACAGAACACAAGAGAAGTTGTGGATCCCTGGAGGTGTTCAAGATCAGGCTGGCTGGGTCTTTGAGCAACATTGTCTAGTGGAAGGTGTCCCTGTCCATGGCAGGAGGGTTGGAAGAATAAGATGATCTTTGGCTCTTCCAAGCCAAAACATTCTATGGTTCTGTGAAAAAGAACAACGGGCTACTGGAAAGAAAATGAGAGAGAGTTAAACATCATCAGAGGAGAGTTTTGGTTTCTTTTTCTTTCAAGTATTATAATAGGCTAAATAGGGTGCTGTTTTAGAAAGACGTATTGTCTATCAAAGGATGCCTTAAAACTGAAATTAAACAAAAATCTGTCAGGAGTAGTATGAGATCTCAGCATGAGATTAGGACAATGTTAGCATTAACATATTAGATGTAAGCAACTAGGTCATCAACTTCCACAGCTTTTTTGTATGGTCTGCACAAAGATATAGGTTAGTCAGGACATCTAATTTGTACCTATAGCTCTCTATTTACTCTCTAATGCACTGAGACTGTGCTCCTTTCTCAGTCACTTGTATTGCATTTAAATTTAGACACCAAAGCGCTCCCAAGAATAGAATAAAACCAAGAGAAATTTTAATATAGGATTTTGCACTCCAGGCTTGGTATCCCTTCTGCCCTGGATGGAGTGGCTGTATCAGGAAATCCTGCAGCATTAGCCTATTTCTTTAATCTGGTGTAATAAGCAGGTGAAGAAACATTAAAGAGTGATGTGCAGGAAAGGGAATGAAAGTCAGATTCCCACAGTAGGAAAGGGCTCTGGTGCTGGGAAGCAACGTGTGCACATGAAGCCAGCCTGATGGGCTGCATCCCTTGGAAAAGGGAATCCAAGATAATCTCTGAATTTGTAGAAGAATCAAATTAAATTTAACTGAAGCCACCAAAAAATATTTCCAGTGCAGCATCTCTGCAGCCTCAGAGAACCCAGTCACCTCTAAACTTTGATGCTTAATTGCTTTCTCACATATGAAATTAAATTCAGTTCAGCTTAATTTCCTACAAAAGGGAGAAATGGTGATCTGCTTCTAGACAAGTCTTACCTGTATTTAGACATCAAAGCATTTTGTACCAAGGGGATCCCCCTCAACTCCATCTGCCTTAGGCCACCAGTGAATGCACCCCCATGAACACAAACCTGATGATAGATGAAGAAATCAGCAACTTGCCTTGAGCAAGGGGCTCTTTCCTTGCTCAGCAGGAAGAAAATCAGGTAAATCAGGTTCAGCAGTGTAAATCAGGTTCTCCCAGCCTCTTCCCTGGTAAAATCCTGGCGAGGACAAAGCATGATTTCTGGTTCAAAGACCACTTTTTTTTTTCATGAACCTTTCTCATGACCAAGTCAGGACACAGCCAAGAGAGGACACAGTGGGAATGCATTTTAAATATAATGAGGATGGACTGTGGACCGAGTTCCAGGTGTGTTCAGCTCAGCTTACCCCTGTGCATGGCTGTCTCTCCTCTGCGTCAGCAGTTTCTCTCCTCTGTGTACACAGGCTGCTAACGTCAATGATCTCCACCTCAGCCCTGCTACCACGCACCATAGGAACCAGTATTTTATTAAAGATTTCCTGCCTGGATTGTCTTTCTTCTGTTGCTTTTTGCTACTGTGGTATTGATCCAGTCAAAGAGATGAGATCAAAAATGAGTGAAAGGACATGCAGTGCTTCAGTTTTTAAGACATTTTATTTTTGTAACTTCAAAAATTAATTTTATGAATCATCTGCTGAATTTGATGTAAGAGCTCCTTCTTCTTTCTTTGACCTCAAAATTCAATTTGAAATGAGAAAGGAGGGGGAAATGTACTAATTTTTCCATGTATACCTGGTAAAATTCTTTGGAAAAAGTGTCTGCCACGGGGGCCTGTGTGTTTGACAATGTGCAGTATGTGCAGCAGCATGGTTTATGTTGGTTATTCGGGGTAGCCACCTGTTTAATCTCTGGCCAAAGATGATCCCAGCTTGGCACCTGACCCACCCAAAGCAGTGCACTTCGGCTGTGGGGTGTCATGAGCACTGTGGTGAGCCACAACACCGTGCACTCAGGATGGCAGCTCCTGCCCTCAGCACCTCCATCTGAACACAGCAGAGCTGCTTGTCTCTTGGCTGGGCCAAGAGGGCTTGGGACTTAATTCCTGCCCCAGAGAGAGCCCTCCTGATGTGACATTATTTCTGTTGCAGAACACTTACAGCCTGGATGATGTATTTCCAAGGACCACTTGCTCTTGACGAGGCTCAGATTTGACCAATGTTTCCTTAAAAACATGGCATGACATCCCCAACAAATGACCACAGGCTGGATAACCAAGAAAGATGTGATCAAGTGGTTCCTAACCTAAGAAGTGCTATAGATTATGTCAGCATTGACATTCACCATAGTGTATATTATCTCCTGCTTTCTTTGGTGGGAGGCAAAAGGCAAGGGAGGGTGACAAATACAGGTATCCATTCCTTCAGAAAATATCTTAAAGTGTTGGCTGTTCCTGCAGTTTGTTATTTCTGAATGATGAGAAAATGTGCAGTTATCTTATGCTTGTTATGAGAATTTAATATCTTTTTCGATTTTAATTTCTACTATTTTCTGCTATTTAATTCTGCTTCTTCTAGTCAGGTCAGTCTAACAATGTGTAATGCAACAGTAGCTCACTAATTTGCAGTAATGATTAGAAACTCTTTTGAAAATAATTAAATTTGCAAACTAACAAGTAGATAAGCAAATGGAAATGTGCAATCAGTCAAAAGGTGTGTTCAGCTCATTTATGTTGTCATCCCTGATTTTCTGTTTATGACAATGGTATGTTTTCGAGCTGCTGTACTGAGGCTATTCCTCATGTTATGCTCACTAGCCCATGCGCTGTAGCTAGGAGAAATGATGCTATTAATAGGAGACTGCAGTACCTTCCATTAAATCTTAGATGAGAGGTGGAGAGGCTGCCAACTTCTGTTGCAGATTATAAAGTGTGCAGTCTAGCAAGTGCATATTAGCTAGATGCAAGTGCAGATATATTGCCCTCTATGCCAGGTCCATTAAGATGTCCAGACATCCACGTTTTTGCCATTTCTGCTGCCATAAGGGAGAAATAAACATGAGTCATTTGGTGAAACCACGACAATGGTAAGGACTTCTATCCTCTTTCACCATGATCTGTGGTAATGATTGTTGTTAAAGAAACATAATTGCAGATTTCCATTTTTGAGCAAAGTGGCATCTTAAATATGCTTCAGCTACCATCATAAATTAAGGTGGAGCATGCCCAAAATGGGCTGTCCATACAGAGGGAAATATCCTCTCATACACTGATGGTTGGCACTGACAAGTGCCTGAGTGGCAACAGGGCCTGCCAGACACAGCTGCTCAGGAGGTCACAGTGTGGTGGTGCAACATCTCCACCACCTCTGCCACCAGCCACTCGTGCCCTCCTGCCACGTGGGCTGCACAAGCTGCCTTCATCTGGGGGCACTGGCCTTCCTGGAGTCAGTTTTTCCAGCACTGGATTTGTATGGCTGTGGGGGTATTGCACCAAACAGGACTTGGATGGCAGCAGCTGAAGGGCTGGTCTTGTTCATCACAGCTGCTTCTGAAAATGCCCAAAGACTCAGTGGTACCCTAGCAACTCACCTTATATTCTCCTTAGGGATAGCCAAGAGTAGCTGTTTTTTCCTGAAACTCAGAGTTGAAAGGGTACACGGGACAAAAGGTCTGCAAAAACACCAGGATAAATAACTTATTGTAATAAATAATTTAATATTTCTGGATTTTTATTTTGAGCAGTTCTGATGTGCTAGGTGCTGCACAAGCTCATAGAAGACACAAAGCCTCTTTTGCAAACAGCTTCTATTCTCATGCCAAAAAGGTTGATTTAGGTAATCCATAAAACACAGCTACATATTATGTATACTTATTTTTTTTTAACCTGACTGAAATATTAGCACTCTAATTCAAAATACATCCACAGTATTAGTTTATGGGTTAACCCACTATCAGGGTTGAAATTATTTGTTGTTTTTAAATTCATTCCTGAGATGTGCTACTCCTGAAATAGTGAAGCTTACCTTCCACAGCAACATGCCAAAAAAGTTTACTTGTGTTTAAAGAAAATGCAAATAAATTATTGCTAGCTTCCTTCTAGGGCTGGAAGATGGAAACAGATTGCCAAACAATGGAGCATATAGGAATTTAGGACCATGCTTCACAGCTGTCATCCACTCTTAGTGTCACTTTCCTGCTGTCACACTACTAGTCTCTGTGTGCCATTCTCTGCCAAGCAAAGCTCTCACAGAAGTTACAAGTACTGGGCAACCTGCTCTGATTTTGAGCAGGGCTTAGATTAAATGACCTCCAGAGGACCATTCTAACCGAAATTATCCTGTGTCCTCATGACTCCCCTCTGCCTGGAAGCAGTAAGTCTATAGTTGCACATGCAGACATCCAAGCTACTGCACTCAGCACTGGAGCTGGATTTTGCAGTGCACCCGTCGACTGCATTTATTTCTCACTGAGATCTTGCAGAATTGAAAAGTTCACACCAGTGCAGCTCTCCAGAGTCCCTCCATCAGGAAGCAGATAGGTCTCATCAATGAGAAAACATCAGTGTTGGGGAGCTTGTAGCTGTAAATGTCACAAGACCTGGCATGAACGCTCCTCCCTTAGGACCAGCCACGAGAGGATCTCTCTGCTACAGGCACTGCTGGGAGGTTACCACAGCTGTAGCATGAGTCTCACTTGAGTTCTTGGAGAAAGGGTATGCTGAAGAGCCCACTCAGAGGAACCTCCCAGTCCCTTTTCACTTTTGTAGTCAGGATAGGATTCAAACCAAGTCAACAGAGATGAAAAAGCTTTTTTTATTTAAGTTGAGTTTGCTTCATTGAACTGCTGGTTGCAACATGGTTTTAACACATTAACAAAACCTGTGAGACTTTGTGCTTGATCACTTTGCAGAGAAAGCCTTTAAACTTTTGCTTCTACGTGAAAGAATAAAAAAAGTTGGGTACTCATAGCTTTGCCATTTTAAATAAGGTTAGTGTTTTGCTAGCTACTTATGCCTAATCCTTGCGTACAAAAAAGGTTAATGGGATCACTGCAAGATCAAATGTTTATATGGCAGTGGATTAACCTTTAGTTTCTTGCAAATGTAAACTCTGTTCAGTATGGATACCTCCTAGCTACACTATGACAATATGGGCAGCAGTTCAAGACTTCATTAACTGAGTGTTAAATTACAGTGATAATGATGTAATTTTTAAGCATTTCAATCCTTCTATATTGCCCATTACAACACAAGCACAAATGGTACATTCAAACTTCAAAAAACTTGAGTGAGAAATAAGAACTACCATTTAAACCCACTCTGAGAAGCTGGCCTTGATATATTTTTATTCTGCTTTGTGGTAAGTATTTCACTACTCCCTGGGGAGGGAGAGATTTTCATTTTAAAAATATGATTAGATGTGGCATCTTTATTTGTCATTTAGACCAATCTTTTTCTTCAATCTGTCTCCAAAATGTATGCTACAAGGGCAACTTGTAATTGATGGGATTTTTCTACCTTTTTCCAGTTTCTGAAGGATCTTCCGAAGGAGACTTGCATGATCCTGAAAGAAAAAGTGGAGCCTTTGTGCTTTATTACTGCTAAAATGTAGCTTTGGATTGGGATCAGCCACAAAGAGAAAGATCATCTGACATCTGAAGAGTACTCAGCATGGGTGGGAAGCTGCATTGGCCTTTGCAGGGTAACACTGCAGAGAACTCGGATGCAGCAAGCTCTCATCTGCGCTTTGCTAAACTCCAATTACTGCGCTCACATCCTGCAGTTGCTGCGATCCAGGGAGCCTGTGTGTGCTGATCAAGGCTTGAGGCTCATCTTAGCTATGTCAGGTTTGTGAGATTACAGTCCTTTCTTTCCTTGCACATGTGCAAAATCATTATGGGTTATTCTTTTACAACAGGAGTGCCAAGTCAGTGGTTTTCTATAGGTTTGTCTTTTTCTGGAATTTCAGCTCATTGCTTTTCTTTATATTTTCATTGTCATGTACACTTGCTGCAAAGCTGGGGAGGAGGACAGATTCACTTAAAAAATATTGAAATAAAGACCTTTCCCCAGGCTTTTTTTCCCATAGTGCCTCCACCTAGGAGGCATGGCATTATGTGCAGCCATGCTCAAAGTATCACCTCAGCAGATAGACCTGGAGACCAGTTGCTGAAGATGAGGTGGAACCAGACAGGAAGAATCTGTTTACTTATCTGTTTGAAAGGAATTTCTGGTGAGGAGAAATTGAAATGTACAAGCCACAAACCTACCTACAAACAACTTTGCAATAAATTGCTAAATAACATTATGCTGAGGTGAGGGTGGATTTATTGGATAGTGTCTATTTACAGATTCTGGATTATCAATGTTATGATTCTAACTACTTCACATTGCAGGAAAAGTATATTTCCTTCCCTTTTTTGTGGAGCACGAAGGAGAACACAGGAACAAACCCAAATACCAGAATAAGGACTTGTTCAGTTCTGAATAGACTTAGTGACAAAGAAGACAATGGAGTAACAGTATTGGAAAAAGATGCTCATGAGCATCAGGAAAAACATGTATATTGACTCTATCGATCTCTTTGGCTAAAGAATAGAAAAATAAGTACAACACACAATATTTTAAAGTTTTTATGCAACTTCAATCAGGTACTAAATTCTATCACCTCAAAACTAATTCAAGAAGTATCATTTGAAATACATTTCTTAATTTCCAAGTGTTAGGACAGATCTTTAGCAGATGAAAACTGGCACAGCATGACTGGGGAGCGTACTCAGGAGGGTAAAGGGAAGAAACTACATGTGTATTTATATAGTTCATTATTTTCAGCTCTGCATCTGATGTTAAGGCAAATGTTTAGCTTAGGGTTGTATTAGTTTAAATACTGAGATTTTTCCAGAAGAAAGGTTTTTATTAGTGAAGGCACCAAAACCAGTTCCTGAGGGAGCTTAAAGAAAGCTTTCCCTTTGTGTTCCCTAATGAGCTCAGAAGACTCTGCCTTTGCAAGAGGCTTATGACTTAGAATCTTTTTTGGCTGTAGACTAGTGACAACCTTGGAAAGGCTGAGTTTTCACAGCAGAAGGCTCACTGAGGTATTTTTCATACTGTTTAGGGGTAAGACATGCCTCATGACCCCATAATAACCCAAGAAATGTTGCAAATGCTATAGAGAATGTATTTTCAATCCTTCAAGCAGAAGCTGGTAAGAAAGGTCATATTCCTTAGCTCCTAAAATTGTTTGCTTCCGCTGTTTTGACTCCTGCAAAAGTATTGTCTTCCTTGTGGCCTTCACCATTATGTGAGTTCCAGTACCCAAAAACACCAAACTGGTTAAGGATATAATTAGATAATTCTGTGGCTTAGTTCAGCCTTGAGCATAACCTAGTTATGGATTTTTTCCAAGGTGCTGCTGCTCATTTTAAATGACTCCATGCCCTTTAAGAAGCTCTGAGGCACTTGGTGTGGCTGAGGAGATGCACCTATTGTGTGTCCAACTCCCTGATGAGTAAGGCTGTACACCTAAGCATGATTCACTGCTAGCAGGGGGCAGGTCATCGCCTGCTGTGTGTCAGCCAACATCTGGTGATGGGTAAGGTCACAGCACCATGGGGGTGAAGTAATGGACTGTTCCAGGTCTCAGCATGTGTCTGAGGGGATGTTGCTGTGGGAGCATCCAGCAGTTGGAAATCACCCAGGACACCAAAGGAGTAAGCACAACATGACCTTGCCACAGGTTGTGTGCACTTAAAAGAAGAAGCCTGCCCAGGGCTTGGGAGAGCCCTTCAATAAATATCCTTCCATGCACCAGTCTTACTCATGTGTGGCACTCTTTATCCATCCTTCATGTTGCCCAGATACATAATTAGCTTTAGACCGTTGTATTTGTATCTTTTGATAAACTTCCGAATCATCATCATATTAGAGGGAGAACAATCCATAATATTACTATAGTTGCTCTTAAGAATCCAAGAATAATCAGAGAGATAAAAAGTCTTGCTGTTCTCTATCATCTACTGAGAAAGGTTTATAATCCTTCATTTAATATAGGTCTGCACTGGGAAGCCTACACAGAAAAAAACCTTGAACAGTCTCCAAAAGATAGTCATGGACACTTAACCACAGAACAAAGCCTTGGACATCAAGGTATTCCCTCACCTTTGTTTAAAATCCTACATCAAATATCTCTTCAGATTTCATTAACTTTTGTAGCTATTAAATTACTGTGCAGATAAGGAGATCTGCAGTGAGAAAGCAATCTATGTTAGCTTACATTCTGATGTTGGAACACTGATTATAGAATTCCATCTTTCCTAACATGACCCCAAAAGAAAGATGGAAAAAGCAGAAGATACCAATACTGTAAGAAGAAAATATTCCTAACATATCCCTCTTCTCCTCTCTCCTTACCTACCTCTAACTAATTATGATGGTATCCAGAACAGAGATGTACTTGATTTTCCTATCTGTCCAGGACGGGTGAATCTGTCCTCATTTGTAAATCTTGTCACCCTTTGATTTAGAAGAAGCAGTTTGCAACAGTTGCAAGCATCCTACAAGAGAGATAAGAAGATTTATGACTGTTAAGATACCAGCTGAGAATTTTTTCAGCTATTTCCCCTGCTCTTTTTATTATCTACATTTTGAGCTTGACCTTTTTGCAGTAAAATTGCTGAAGAAGATATTTCTCTAGCATTTTTTCCAGAAAGTTATTTTATCTATCTATATATATATATATTATTTTTTTTTATTTTTAATTTTTGTTTTATTTTTGCAAAAGTATGTGTTCCTTCCCAAGATCTGATGCAAACATTTTTAATGGACTTGGGGCCAGATCTAGAAAGCATAAGCATTTAAAAGGATATAAATCCCCAAAGTCTTTGTAAGCAAAACCAGCCACTTCAGAGCTGCTGAAACTCATTGGACATCTCTCTCTTTCACTTCAAAGCCAAAGTCCCCCAGGTCTGAGTATTTTGGGTTTGAATGTACTCCCCTATCTAGAGTCCACGTGTTCATCTCTCCTGCCTGAACCCTGCTGGGGGCCAGGCACTGGGCAGAGCAGAAGCTCTCGGTGGGACCTTGCGTGGTACCATGCACATACACACCAAGTCTGGTCCTCCACGGCAAGCCTCAGGGAATACCTTGCTTTTAAAAAGTGAGTAGAGTAAGAGCAGTCATTTCATACCTTGCATGTAAGATATCACCATTTCCCATTGCATTCCTTGCCCATTCCCAGCCTACAGGAGTTGAATTCCTGACACAGTGCCCCAGCCAGGATGGCTATAAGGCTTGAAACCATGAGCATTTCTGGTTTCTAGGTAGACCCTTACAGAGATGCTCATGCCTGCAGACACTTATGATGCATAAGAGACTTTAAAGTGGGATTTTCTTAGAATTACTATGGAGCTCAGTGTTTAGCCCACAGGAATGAGACCTTTGTACATAAATTCCTTGGGTAATTGAAAATAGCCTGTGTTTGGGCATCTGGTGTCAGGAGGGGCCATATAAAATGAAAAGACATTCCAGATTCATATATACTGATTTCCTTTACTCTCTTGCAAATGTGCTGGTGCATTTTCCTGCCAAAGTAGTCATCGATACAAAAGTATTATGTTAGAGGTCACACACAGTTTCATATGGTGATGTGTATAATCCTTTTATCATGGTATTTTACTGGGAAAACTAAAAAAAAGATGAGATGCCTGCTGAAGCAAGCTGAATCTATTCTTACAGAAAGATCTGTTGAATGCATTTGTGTTTCACTGTTGATGTGATATACCAGGAGTATAGCAGAGATACTGACTGAAATACTAATACCAGTAGCTCATGGTAAGTGCTTGTGATTACGGAAGGATCAAGGCTGCCTGGTAGTATGAAGGTTTGGGGAACTTCATTAGAAGGATAAAACATAACAATTTGTGGGGAAACATGTGAATAAAGGAACAATTTCTTCCCTACTAAGGGCCAATTCAGCGTTTACATTGTTTCAGCAACAGCAGGTGATTTGTGGGATTGTGGGATCAGTTAAAATGAGCAAGGGGAGGTGACCTGGTTCACATCTCTGCTCAAAACAGGGTAAGCTATGGCATCAGACAAGACTGCTCAGGGGTTTGTCCAGTTGGGGTTCCAAAGAGGGATATTGTACAACCACTTTGTACAGCCTGCCCTATTTTCAGACTGTCGTCATGGGGAAGAAGCTTTTCCTTACATCAAGTCTGAAACTCCCTTGTTCCATGTATGCACATTTGTATCTCATTCTTCCATCCCGTACCACTGTGAGGAATCCAGTTCTATCTCCTTGATGATCCCTTTTAGGCAGTGAGGGGCTGTTAGATTCCCCTAAAATGATCTCTTCTCCAGGCTGAAGCAGCCCAGCTCCCCTGCCTCTGCTCATATGCCAAGTACTCCAGTACCTACTGCCTTGGGGCCTTCCAAAAGCTTCCTCCAGTTTTTCCATATGTTTCCTGCATTGCAGGGCCCAAAGCTCAATGCCCTGTCTAGAGTGAAGACTGCCACATGGAGCAGGACAATCCTTTTCCTTGGTCTGTGTGCCATGCCCCTGTTGATGCACACAGGGGCTATTAGCTGCCTTTCCTGCTGGGCACATCACGTGCTCACCTTCAGCTTGCTGCCTCCCACTCTCCCAGGGCCTTTCCCACAGAGCTGCTCCCCAATACTTCCACCTTTTTCTGGAGAAAAGTCTTAGATGATGCCCTTATATTAGGCCCCTACCTTGCAGATGTTTGTTTTTTCCACTGAGTTGGGTGGTATACAAACTGTCATCCTAACATGCATTCTTCATAAAAGGTTAATTTAGTATCCTTGCCTTTACTGGGATGAGTCATGAGTCATGAGTTACTCATGTGCATAAATGTTTTCAAGATCACGCCTGGAGCATGTACCTGGGTTTGGAGGATTTTGATTGACAAATTTATTCTGTTCTCTTTTCTTTAAATATTCATTTGTTAACTTAAAAATTCACTTATTCATACATTACTCATTAAAATATGAACAAAGTTAGTTATAAAAGGTCTAACCTATAAAAAACCCAACCGTTTTTTTCCCTCAATTCTTTTGCATGCTCTTAGGAAAAGTGTTATTCCCATTATATTTGAGGGATGCTAATGATTAACAAGGTTCATTATTAGTGGTGTATGCTGATATTTTAGCACTTTGAAGATGAAAAATCTTGGCTTTTCATCAAAATGATTAAACTGTATCTCTGTCCACTTCAAAATCCTTTGAATAAAAGATCATTTATTAGTAATATAAAGGATTAAGCTGCCTAGGAATGATGTAAGGACATCTTAATTTTCATTGCTAAATAAAGAAAAGTGTGAATTCTCAGATTTCTATCTTTCAGTTTGTTTCTTTTTTTTCCCTTGAATTTCTCTCAAGGTCTCTCTATAATTAATTTCAGCTGGTAGCTAATTCACCTTAATTATTGCACCTTCACAAGAGCATCCTATCACCAAACACTGCAAAAACTTAATATGCTGGGTCATCTTTGTGAAAAACATTCCAAATCTGATGATTTCTTGATTTATTGAAGCAAAATTTGCTTACGGAGAATGATTCCAGGTTTGAGATTAATTTACCCAGGGAATCATTTGCATTAGTAAAGAAAAGTGATGGGACCTGGTGGGTTTTTTTGCCAGGTAACTGCCTTTGACTGGAGATATATTTTACCTCTGAGAATGTAGTCCAAATACAGGATGAGCCTCATTCTAGCAAAATGATAGCAAAAAAAGAAAACCATTTCCTTCCTCTTCTCCCTTCTTCCTCTTCTCCAAGAGTGTAACTTGTAAGCTCGACTATGGGTCTGAGACATAGATATCTCAGTGGACAGGTATGTTTCTGATGCTCTGCTTGAGCTAAAGACAATGAGATGGAACAGTGAGACCCATGGCTGGGTCATGAAGAAACATGGAGAAACTGGCTTTGCCTTCCTGTAGGAAAGCAAAGCCTTGGGGTGTACAACTCGAGGACAGTAACAGTGCTACGTATTTCTTTGAGGCTCCCTCCTTCCCCTTGGACTCTCTCCTTCTCCTTTGGGGAATGAAAGCTGAAACATATGTGGAATTTCACATGGACTTTGCTGCTATTTGAGGTCTTCCTGTTTGAATCAAAAGCATGGTCATTAAAATTTCATGATGCATTTCCAAGAAAAATGCTCCCTGTTTAGTAAAATAATTAAAAGCCTGCATGGTCTCTGCAGTAAGTGGCTATGGAGGGATGAATGGGAGTGCTGTAGAGGAAGTGTGTTTGCTTTAGTCAGCATTACATCAACCAAGTGGGATCCATGCAGGAGAACTGCTAAAAATCTATCGTTCAGTAGGGCTGCACCATTTCCAGACCCTTGGGGAGTTCTCCATGATAATTTTGCATTTCAGACACACTGTGGTTGGGTCAGACCAGAGTAAATCTAAGCCCTATTTGTCCCCAGGGTGCTTATATCATTCTAAATAAATAAAAACTTCCTCCAACAGAGTATAATACATCAGAAAACCACCCCTCTGTCAGCCTTCAAGGTATTTCTGTCAGCCTCTGTGCTATTTTAAGCTCCTATATAGGTGGCAAATGCTTGTCTTGGCACTGAACCTCAGAGACACAAATGCTGCATTTCAGCAGAAAATTATATTGAAAGGGAGGGCAAGGGAGCTATGGCACCCACTCCTCTGTACAGAGAGAGGGTATATTTTTAGATTTTTTTTTATCCATCCACCCCTACAGCCCTCTCTGCTCCTTCAAATGCATACAGGCTACTCTGACTATCACATTGTCTGCAGTGGGCACTAAAATTACACTGATGGCTTCTGGGAGACTCAAGTCAGCAACAGGTGCTGCCATGAGCAGCAACTTAGAAGTGTCTAAAAATGTGTGGAGGTGGGACAGGTTTGTCATTCAATCCAAAGGCTCCCAGTAACTCCTGCATATAGTGTTGAGGCTGTCTAGATTATACCTTGCCAAACTGCAATACTCAGCTGCCTGCTTTCCAGCTTTCCATATTGCCATAATGGTGCACAATATGTTCCAGACCTTGTGCACTGCTCTGCTTGTAACTGCAGTTGTTCACCACACAAAGTTCTTCCCCACTAGAGCTGCTTCCAAACATCCTACAGCTGCTACTGTGACAGCAAATAGAACAATTAATTTATGCTAAAACCTTATAGCATGGATCTCTAGAAGAGAAATACAGAAGGAGCCAAATTCCCAACACACCTGGTTGGAAACAAAATGGCTTCTGGTAGCTGCTGTTAGATGCATTCAATTTACTTAATTTGCAGAGAATCTACACCTTCTTTCTGCAGGATGAAAAACGTTCAGCTCTTTTTATAAGCATGCCCTGCTTGGTCTACAAATTAGACAAGAACCTTCAAAGATCTTTGCATTTGATTCAGCAATTGCTCTTAAGCAATCAAATTATTTAACTTTGTTTCCATGTATGAGGAGTCCCCCTGAAGTCGTCTCTAGAAAGTAAAACAAATCCCTAAGTGCAGCAATGTACAACAGTGTCAGAACTGAGCCCAGGAAGGTGATATTTCAGGTGCTAGGTAACACACTGGGAAAGGTTTTGGGGTGTGTTTTCTTGTGTGGTGGCATCTTCCTATTTATTATTTTGGGTGACAAGGCATGTTCTCTTCTGCAGTTTCCTCAGTACACATTGGAAGGTTTACATTTCCTCAGGGTTTTTTTCCTAGCCATGTTCTCCTGTCACAACCTACAATTTTTGTTTTGAGCTTAGTAGCAAAATGCACAGTAATTGGACTGCAGCAGCATATGATGAAGATTTTCAGTCTGCTTCACCTCTCTCACCAAGACCTCTGAATGACCCTGCTTCCACAATCTATGCCTTCCCTACTTCTACTGGCTCTTGTGGGCTGTTAATCACATATTGTTTCCCTGACTCTAATTAGGAGGAGTCTAAAACGAGTTATTTATTCCAGTCATTTCTGGAAACTGTGGGTATAATATGCCCTGTATAATAACAGAAATATTACTCTAAAAGAAATGTCCATAGACAGATTTGGGAGGGAATTTTCCTTACAGATTTTATAGCAAGCTCTATGATATTTCTTGCAAGGATATTTTTGTGCAGTTTGACTGAAAGAGGAGGACATTTTCCAGAAAGAACATTGGTGTAATATATGGAGCATTTATTTATTATTAGGTATGGAGAATTTTGAATTAGGCAACTATTTCCCCTGCTGCCCCTGGCTAAGTTCCCACTACTGGCATAAGTCACAATAGCAAAATGCCACCTCTCTTAGCTATAGAGGAGAGTTACTTCCTTGCTTGCATTAGGGAAAGAATTTAACAGCTTTGGATGGAAAGTTCTTTATCCTTTCTTTCAATAGTGTGACTTTTAATGGCTTTGTGGTTCTCCAGATAAATGGAGCTGTTAGTCTCATTTCTAAACTCAAGAATACACATGTGTTTTTCCAAACTTAAGCAGGAATTTAACTATTTCACAGAACATCCCCAATTCATTTTGGTTGTCTTGTGACCCAGGGTAGCTGCTTTTCTGCCTCCTCTAAGGCATCTCAAGGCCAGGCTGTGTATCCTTATTGTACCTGAGATATTCACATGCCATTACTCTGAGCTGCAGAGCTGTGCAGGCATTAGCCATACTCACCCAGAAGGTGAGCAACTGGAAAGAGAAGGATTTTAGATGGTAACTAGGTATATGATTCTATGTATATGATATGAGAAAACTGATAAATATCCAAAGATTTTACAAATTTCACAAATATCTCTTTGCTTTGGAAGCATGGGAAGGTATCTTTTTTCACTCAGTTTGTCTGAACAATCTCCTTTACCTGTCAACCTTTACTGCTCATAGTAGAGCTCCTTCCCTTAGAGTGAATTCGCAAAATTTGGTCTTTCTGGAGAAACTGCTACTGTAGCCTGTTCTTTGAGCAAACAAAAATTTTAAAGTCAATGATTTGAAAGCCACAAACATTCTCTGGATTTATGTCTTACTTCTAGCCATTCTCCTTATCTCACTGCTTGTTTCTCCTGACAACCCTCTTGTACTCTTGCAGTGAATGCTCTTTTATGTAGATCAAAATACTGTATTCATAAATTACTCCAGAACAGCTCCATTTCAGTATGTGTTTTCTGTCTAATGCAGCCAAAAGCCTCAAGATGTACTCAAGACTGTGGCATTCATGGCAGGAGCATGGCTTAGTATTCAGCCAGTGCACTCTAGCCAGAAGGTATATTTTCAGTCAGTGTTCTTAATCAGTGCAAAGTCTGAAATAGATTAACAGCTCTAAACTCATTAAAGACACCAGTACCAACCTTAAGAATACTTATGAATTCTTCAGATCATCTTCTTAACTTCAGATTAAATATTTGTTATTTTCAAGTACTTTCTAAAATTGTCTTCATTGTAGGTATCTGAGTTGCCTTTGGTATGAAACCCATTTTCTTTTCCCATCAAAAATAATCATGCAGAGAATGAAATATGTTCACTAATCATAGCTTGTTACTCCTTTTTATTGCTAATCAAATTTTTTTACGTTTCTGAGAAGTATCCCAACGTAGAGTCAATGAGGGATTTATGTCATGTTGTCCCCATTTCAGTGTGTGGGAAACGAATAACGTGAACAGTGTGCAAAGACACCACACGCTGATTGATTTTGTGTAAATAATTTGGCAAATGTTTGGGGAAATGGAGTTGATCAGCAAAAATCAGCCCCATTTGCCAGGTCCTGTCACTGCAAAATAGGGCAACATTTACTGGGAAAAATTATTCAAAAAATTTCTCACTACCTAAATTCTGTTTCTCACACTCTGACTTAAAATAGATTTACATTGGAAGATGACTGTGCTAGAATCAAATTGCCTCCGGTTCTTAACAGAAAATACAAAAGGCCATGTAATTTTTATGTCAAATTTATCACCTTTCAGCTCTCCTGCCCCATCAATATGGCACATCAAAAATGCTTATCACTGAGGGGTTTCAGTGGCAAAGCATTTTATAATTGGTTAATGACACCAAAATAAAAAGTGCCTGGAGGCTGATAATTCTTTCTTGCTCTGACCTTTCAGACTTTCATATTTCTTTTAATTCCTTCTCAGAAAATCAGTAAACACCCAGAGTGTTTTCAAAACATCACTTTTTTTAGATCAAATAAGTCAGATTCATAGATTTAACAGAGTGTTTCCTTTTTTGTCTTTCTGTATCCAGTTTGGCCTCAGAATATTCCCACTGAACCTTTTTCAAATTAAGATCTCTCTACAAAAGTTTTAGCTTACCTGACACAAGCACTTTTTAAAAAATGTCCTATGTGCTCGCTAAAACAACTGCGTAAAAATGTTTGTAGGTGAGACAGACACAATATCTGTTAAGACATGAAAATGGAAATTCAGGAGCCTGTGGGTTTTTTTTCTCTAGCTTACCTTGGGATACACTTTAGTGATACTTTTAAAATACAATAATTTTTTTTTACAGGAAATGTTACAGGAAGCTAAGAAACTTTCCCTTTTTTCTTTGTGTCCATTCTTAATATGCACAACAAATTACAACCTTCTCTTTCTCCCTGCCTCCAAAAAAACTCCTCTGCTTCAGACATCCATTTATACTTGGACAGGAAGAGAAGTTAAAAGCATAGGAGAAAATTAGTTAGGTGATCTGAAACGTTCAGAGTAAAAAAGGTATTTCCAGAGTTTACATGTATTTTTAAAAAGTTTCTTTAGGCATTACGGAGAAGAATAAATATTTTGCTTTTTTTTTGCCTTCAGAATAGAGATCATATTAATGCTGCCATTCTTTACAGACACAAACAAAAATCCATTTTGTGCAAATAAGGTA
>VZTN01002577.1:56544-110434 GCA_013400515.1 Erpornis zantholeuca | reverse complement strand
GTTTTCAAAATGTGATGTGATGATTATTCATTATTATTCATTATTAATCATGATTATTTCATGATTATTTCACTCCCGCATCTTCATTCCATTGAAAGAGTGACGAAATTATCAAAATATTGGCTCAGAGTTCTTGCTCGTATATGTTCTCTCATAAAATGCAAGAATTCAGTGCACAAGGGAGTAAAATAATGAGATTAACTGAATGTCTTTGTGTGTCTTTAGCTATTTACAATTATGAGAAAAAAAGAGCAAAAATTAAGTTCTGTGTGCTTTGTAGAAGTTTGGTATCCCCCTGGCTGTCTTTTAATGTCTTCAATTCTGTGACTCTGGACTAATACAGTGACTTTCAAATCCAAATGCCGACCTGTGCTTCCAAACTATCATTGAATGAATTAGCAGTCTTCCTCTTTGTTATTTCAATGGATCATCTGATCAAAACCAACAAGTTACAAACCCAAAAGTTTTTCGCTTATATATTCATTAGGAGGTGGAAATTTTACATGTCTTCTTTCTGAATAGGCAACATGATTTGTACAAGTCTCCAGAATGCTTAATTGACTCCAATCCACTTCATAGTCCATTGGATATGAAATAAAACCAGAAGAAAATTGCCATTTATTGTCACCTTTTCACTTCAAGGGCCTATAGTGCATCCCAAATATCTCTGAAGACACAGTAACGCATTACAAGGCCATTCATCACGGACATGAAGTCACTGATGGTGTTACACAGAAGACTTTAATACCATAGAGATTGCCTCTGAAGTATGAACTTCGTGCTCTTGATAATAAGAAGGATGCCTGGAATGACTGTGGATTTTAACAGGAAAGCAAGAACAGAAAGGAGTGGTAGGTTGCTGCTCCTGCAACATTTGATGTTCAGTCTTGGTGGCCCAACTGTGTGGGTCCATGGGAGAGGATTCCAGGGTTGGGACTGTTTTGACATCCCGAGAACAGCAGGAATATTCCCTTGCTGTTCACACAGATTAAAAAGGGAGAGAAAGAAAGAGCTTTTACTGAGAAGATGCAGTCAACAGGGAGGCCATTTCCACTCCATACACCTTGTTAGTTAGAGCTTTACATCCAACTTGCTTCGGGCAACT
The DNA here is from genome assembly GCA_013400515.1 of Erpornis zantholeuca. Classification (NCBI taxonomy): domain Eukaryota; kingdom Metazoa; phylum Chordata; class Aves; order Passeriformes; family Timaliidae; genus Erpornis; species Erpornis zantholeuca. The sequence goes on along the minus strand of VZTN01002577.1, from coordinate 109,329 downwards.
ACAAAACACATAATAAAATTAATAACAGTTCATTGCCTCCAGCTGCTCACAAGAAACAGATGCAGTTGTGGACCTATTTAGTCAGCATTTCTTCCTTCTCAGTTATACCTCATCTTGAGCAGGGAATATTTGAATAATGAATTGTGTATTTGACTATGAAGTAGGACAGATATAAATAAAATCATTCCTCTCAACTGCTGCATTTTACTAAGAAGCAATTTTACAGTTAAGCACAGCAGATTTAGGAGAAGAACATTGTGAGGAATGTGCAGTTTTGGCTTCATTCATTTGGGATGTTTCCTCTCAGTTACAGCCAGGATGAGGTGAATGTGAACAGCAAGGAGAGTTCTTTACCCTGACATGAAATGGCTGACCTTACCTTCCATCTTGGGCATACTCTTGGATTTTGTTACCTGCCTGAATATTTCTTTTGCCTTTACAGATGAGAGACACTAGCATACCCATACCTGTGATTCCTCTGCCAAGGCATCTCTCTAGAAATTTTTGTTTGAAATGTTGCAGATTCCCTTTTCTGAAATGTGTTGTGACCCTGGCATATATTCACTGCAAAAACATTTCAAGGGAAATCACATGAGTTTCTAAGCCTATTAAAAACATGACTTACGTATCCTATATCATTTGGTGTAAAATATTTGCCCTTGCTGGAAAACATCTAATTCTGTCTGAAAGTAGAAGCCAGTAAAAGAGGAATGTTTCCATTGACCATTGACCTTCATATAAGGATAGCCAAATGAGCTTGGTAAATTAAGCCTTGGATAAACACTTTGCAAGACTTAAAAACTCCTATATAACCCAACTGACAGAAAATTGAGAGGTTATTCAGATAGGCAATTACATCTTAAATGAAAAACAGGCTGGAAACATTCATAATTTAGAAGAAACTCATAAGTCCCAAAAGAAAGAAAAGAGAAACTATTTTAGGTACATTTCTACTTCAAATTAAACAGTCATATAATGGCTAGTGCTATGCCTGCAGCTTACATCACAAAAAAAAAAAAAAAAAAGAAAAATTAAATGAAATAATAATAGCAAAAAAATGACAGTAATACATTTAGACAGCCTTATTTAAAGAACCAGGGGACTGGAAACAAATGGTAACAGCTAGAGATATAAATAGTCCAGGTAAAAGATAATGATAATAATGAAATATGAAACACCAGGATAGGAAGAATTATAAGTGGCAGCACCAAAGGCTTTTATTCTGCAGCCCCCCCATAGTCCTGACTGGCCAAAGAAGTGCCTGAGAAAGTCAGCATCATGATTCTCTCACACAGAGAGTATCCTGAAGTTGAGCACTGGCTGGCTCATCCCCTGCCCTGCCACTTGCTGCTATCCTTCTCCTTCAGGAAGGACCTCAGGGAGTCCATCTTGGCCACTTTCCTTCATGGAGAGTTCGGGAATTTTTAATCAGATGCGATTTTTTTGAAACTGACCGATAGATTCAGACAATGTTTTGGAAGCAGGAGAGACACAGGCACTCAGGCAGTGATCAAATACATCTAATTGCCTTGAGAGTGCAGGTAAAAATTAATGCCCCTATGAAGAATTTAATTAAAATGCTACTTTTCTTTCATGTGCTCTGTGATTCTTTGAGCTTCTCAGTCTTGGCTAAGTTTCAAGAAGGAAGGAGAAATAAAGAGTTTGTCTTCTCCAAAGCCTAGTGGATTGAATGGATCCAATCTCCTGTTTGGTGATGANTGAGAGAGCTGGTTCTGTTCAGCCTCAAGAAGGGACAGCTGAGATGGAACATCATCAATGTATATAAATATCCAGAGAGGGGGTGCCAAAAGGGGGGATCCAGGCTCTTCTCTGTGGTGCTGAGCAATAGGACAAGAGGCAATGGGCAGATGCACAGGAAGTTCCACCTGAATATGAGGAAGAGCTTATTTACTGTGGGGATGAGTGCACATGAGAACAGATTTTTAATTGATGCACCCAGAGAGGGTGTGGAGTCTCCCTCACTGGACATATTCAAGAAGTGTCTGGATGCAGTCTGTGAAGTGTGCTCTGGGATGATCTTGCCTGAGCAGGAGGTTGGACCGCATGCCCCACTGAGGTGCCTTCAAACCTGACTGGTTCTGTGATTCTGTGAGTTTTATAAACAGTCCATAGCTAGGAAAGTAAGAGCTGTGAGTCTGCTGAGATTCACAAATTCATCTTACAGAGTCTTAAAAGTTTCATTCTTTCATTACCTTGCCTTTTTCTTAAGATACTCGAGCTGACTTCTGCTGAGAAAGACACTTTTTTCAAATTTGCTAACATCTGCATTTCAGGGGTTGGTAACACCACACATTTTTGAGAGTCTTGCAGTTTAGTGTGCCAGAGACAATGTTTACCACTCTGGAATAATGATTCCAACAATGGGGAGAGAGTGTTGTGTCAAGCCAGTGCAATACTAGTCACAGATTTAGCATTGAGCATGACTGAGAGATAAGATTACTTGCTAATAAGAAAATATTAATTTGTTACTATGAAACAAAGTTTAAAAAATATAGTGAAAATATTGAGTTCATGCTTAATGTAAGAAACTTTCCGTGCTATTCCAACATTTTCATGGCTCTGCAGGTCAGCCCAAACTGGCCTATGTGCTCTCACCTGGGCTTGTTAGGTGCTGGGAAGCTCCAAGAACTGTGTCTTTCCTGCACCTAGCTGAGGCTGAGAAGTCAAGCTAGAATACAATTTCCCTCTGAGTTTTTTTCTTTTCTTGTGACCAGGCATAATCCTGAGTTCATGTTATGCCCCCTTCTGAGGGCTGCAGTTCTGATTCCCATTTCCATTTTAAACTAGAAACAACAGAGACCTGGCTTCAGGTATCAGTCTGTTCTGTTCTGTTTACTGTGCCCTTAAAGCAATCCATAGATAGATCAACCTATATGAAATGTACAAGATTTATTACACTTTTTTGCTATAGTCATGACTCTACATATGACAGTAAATCTAAAGGATGACAGATATAAGTGTGGGTTGTTTGGATGGCACAGCACTCCCATATGCTTTGTGTAATAGAATAAGAGGTCTACCACCCTGAAGTTGAAATTGTTTTAGGTCTTTCCTTAGAATGTAAATACTCAAACTTCTAAGGACTACAGTTACTTTTATACCGCGGGGTTTAGCAGGTACAGACCTCCTATCCTCTACATAATAGTATGGAATCTGCTTGAGCATTAATTCTGCTCTTCACTGTGGTTTGGACAAGACTGTGTGGCCAGGCTGTTATATAACTGGATTTTAAACATTTCGTTTAGCCACAGTAGATGGCATCTTCTCAGAAAACTCACTAGAGGGGTTTAAACTGTAAAACCTTTGAAAAGCATAGATTTTGCAAATTAATATCCGTTGTACAACCATATAAGGGATATCTCTAAATGAAGGTCATTACTAAAACCCTTCAGGAAATATAAACGATGGCCACTGAATATGTTTGGACAGGACTGGGTACTTTGGGTGAAATGGCTTTCTGGGACAGGATATGCTGTGGCACGTGTTACTAGCTGTTGACTCCCTTGGTTGATTACAACAGCTCTCATGTCACTGCTGAGCTCTTCTGAAGGGGAAGATTTTGGGTGCATGCATAAGTATTAGGATGTCACAGTATAATTCATTTAAATAATCAGTCAGCTAGCTGATAGCCGACTGATGATATATTTGAATTAGAGAAAAAACAGATTCAGGGTAGCTCCTGGCTTCATAGCTGGAGTGCTCACCAGTAAATATAAGTGGCTGAGTGTCACATTATCAAAATGGTGTCTGCTGGACTGGATCTCTCTGGGTGTATATAGCCACCAGGAGGTTAAAGCATGTATCCCACACAGGCTTCAGTTTCAGGCAGGTCTTGAGACTGATGCCCAGTTCTACCACAACGTCTCAAGCCATGTCCCTCACCTGAACACTTAAGTAGTTTTTTGCCAATGAGACTCTTAAGTGTAGTATCCTAGATTTAGATCACTGTAGATGCTAAAAACTTTGTTGCTGACTTTTAGTACCTAAATCAAAAAGTACTGTAAGTACCTGGCATTGAATTCAAGTAATGAAATACTTGAATATATTGAAAGTAATGAAAGGGTGGGCTGGAATGAGTGGACCCACAGGAATATGGAGTAACAGAATTTCAAGAAGTGTACAATTAATCACTGAGCTCTCTGAATGATGAGTAATTGTATCGTTATTAATATCCACTGGCCAATGCATTGGCTTGGAGAAGTGTTGCTGTGTGATGAAATACACAAGCAGATCGAAACCCTGCTGCTTGCAGGAACATCATGCAGAGAGAGATGGGGACAGAACACAGTTTTCTTTGTCATGATGGAGCAGTTTCAAGCCCGCCAGCAGCCTATCATTAGGCTGGTGTAAACAAAAGCTTGAGACACACCTGGTCCTTACTTATACTGTGCTGTAAAAAACACAGCACTAACTGGGTCCCAACTCCTTTGTCCCCTCCTCACAGCACCTATCCTCAATGTGATGCCTGAACCCAAGCATCCGTGAAGAAGCTGTGTGGGCCAGCACAGCTGTTTGTTAGTGCTCAGGTGGAGCTAACAGACCCAAATCAGCAGTTACTTTCTAAAAATGACAATTTCAGCCTTCTTTTGGAAGAAGGCAGCCAGGTAAGCTGTTGCTGTGAAATGTGCTATATCTGTGCTTAGCACAGTGCGCTACAGTGAATATTTTGATTTAGCTTTCACAGCCCTGAAAACACAGGCAGCGTCTGGCGGTGCAACAGCCATGCAAATTTCATGAGTAGGGAAACAGCAGATTCCTGCACTTCTCACTGACACTGGCTTAGTGTGGGCTCTCACAGAGAGAGAGGGGTCGGAAATCCAGATGCAGTACAACAAAGAAGCAGCAAGACTAAGTAGACTGGAAACTGAAGTAGGCTGGCATTTTCTGAAGGGTAGGGAATGAAAAGATCCTCTTATGCCTCTTCCAGTGACATATGGCACATGGTTGCAAACAGTCCATAGAGTGCTCTGTGGTGCATCACCCTTAGGGGTTTAGCTGGGGGTGCTCCAGGGGATGCTCCAGGGATGCCTGCAGGTCCCTGAGGTTGGTGCCTCAGGTCCACAAGCATGAGTCCCCATCTTCTATCTAGATCTAGCTCTATACAGTAGCAGATCTGTCTTTCTCCAGCTGATTCTGGAATTAATGATGGTGTGGCAGAGGGATTTACTTAGCCAAACTAATAAAAATATGCATCAGCCTGTGAGAACATGGTAATACATAGTATAGCATACCTGTAAATATGGACCATGAACAAGGAGTATACTAATGTAATTATCTTGTTATGATAATATTTTTTCCTTATTTACTGATTGGTATTTAAATTCGTCGGAAATTTGCAAGGACCTTTATCTAAGTGCTCATAATACTCTTCTTAAAAACTTCAGGATGATGTAAGAAAAGAGAAACTGACTCTTGCTAGGACAGAATTATTCTGTCTATTTTACAACTGAGCAGGTGAGGGGAGGATTGATTAGGCAGCTTCATGAAGACCAGACACCAATTCAATGTCTATGAGATTTTGTAATAGAGGTCTTATGAAATCCTACCTGATGCTGCCACATCCTAGACAGTCAGAAATAATGTACAAATACATACAGCAATTCCAAATATCTCCCAGGGCAGAGTGTGTGCACAGGAATAGCAACACTATGGAGCCTGTGGAGATACCAATGAGAAAACCAAATTTAGAAAAAAAGAGAACCCTTTGCTTTTTGTTTGCTCAGGTTTTATTTGTTTTCTTATTTTTCTTAGTTCGTGTTTCTCCTGGAGTACTGTCTTTTCATCTTTTATCTTTGCAACAGAACATTTTGTTTTCAGTAGTCCCCAGCATGCAGTTCCATCAATAAATATTTTTACATTTGATGACTTGAAAGTGCCCAGTGTCAACCTGTTTATCCTGTTCTTGCCTGAGAAACTTCAGAATCCTGATCTTTCAGGGGGCAAGTGGTTACTATGAAGAGTAAATACTTCTCCTAATTTGGCCTTACTTTTTGCAGCTTCTATGCCCAGTTATAATTTCTGGAAAAATACTAGTAATTATAGATTAAAACATAATGATCTTGGGGAAATTTAGACAGGAGGCTGATGCAATTCTTAAAGGCTGAAGCACTGTATAGAATCAGCAGCTTTTAGCTCTACATTTCCATTGCTATGTCTGCCATAGAAATACCATTTAGCATTTCTTTTCTCTTACATCTCATTTATTTCCCAGCATTTTTAGTGATTCAAGACTTGTTGATACATGTGAGAGAAAAATTATATGAATACTGGTGCAGAAAGTATGGTTGTAAATGGCATTCACGCTTCCCATCAGCTCGCTTTTAGTTCTGTCAAAAACCTCAGTAATGGAGAAAAATAGCTTGCTTTCCAGAACACACAAAAAATCTGCATCAAGGTTACACCCTGCTGTGCTGTTCAAGCAGCAAAGAGTATTGTCAGTAGGGACTGCTACCTATGCAGATGGATTGAGCTCCTTAGAAGCATCAGGAATTATGTTCCGCAGAACTGTAGGATTGTGTGCTTCCTTCTCTTTGTGCTGTCTCTGGGGCCTTAGTGGATACTGTAAAACAGTTATAATAATAAGTAACTTGAGTCCCAGTATGCCTCGTAGAGAAGCATAATGAAGCTGTCTGTTTAAAACTTGTCTGGCCTTTAATTAGCTCCTCTGCAGAGCCAAGTGCACCCTGCACTGTGCAGGAAGGAATAGTTTGCGTGTTTGGGCCACGTGGCTTCCCAGCCCTCTGGCTGCTGGTCTGGGGGCTGCTGGCTTGCACAGCCCCCTGTACATCCTCTGGGATGTGGCTGAGCTCCCCAGGGAAACACAGGAGGGCTGCATTGAAGGTGGCATCGAGGAGACTACAGCTCCCCTCAGGACTATGGTCAGGATCTTCTCTCATCTCCTCTGACTCAGCAGCTGAACACTGGGCACCTCTTTTGTTCAAGAGTTTCAGGGAATGATTTCCAAAGGTCTTTGGACTGAGAAAACCAAACACCTGTAGAGGTCTCTCTTCACTTGGTCAGGGGAGATTTATCTTCCTTCCACCAAGGCTCTCGCCTGGAGCACATGCTCTGCAAGTTCTCTCCAGCAAAAGCTGATAACGTGATAAAGCTTTCAGAAATTACCATTTCACAGGTTGAGGTAATTCATACAGAATCCTTACTGTTCAATTTATTCTGCCATTTTTGGAGTGATGAATTCACAACATACAGCAGTAATCGTCAGGCAGCTACATCTAAACCGTGTAACAGCTGGATGTTCTAATGGAAATTGACAGCTGACATGTTCTAGAAGTGTTACTTACCATGGCCTGAAATTGAGGGAATTATGTCAAAAAATTAAATACTTGAATGCTACCAGGCAGCAGCTCTGATTTTAGTAAGGAACAAAGAAATACAATTACTGCACAAAGATTTCCTGTATGTTAAGTTTGATCAGGGTTTTATACCTACAATGTACCACTTCAAACCATGTCACCAAGTATGCACGTAAACACATTCATCTTGATAGTTGTCACAACTTGCTTTACACAACCAGTAACACAATTTCCTGCAGCAGCAGTATCTTGGAGGAAAAAACCCCAGAACAACTACCCAGCTTTCTTATTCTTTCAACAGGAAGCCATTTAAAAAAACTTCTTTGTAAAATTTAGTTTAGCATATGGGAGTCATTTGACAGGATTTTTCTTCCATCATAAAGATTTTTGAAGGCAATTTTATCACCTTAATTTGGTAGCTCTCATTTTTACCTTTTTTACCCTGTAAAGATAGAAGTTTTTCAAATTCTACCAAAAAAAAAAAAAAAAAAAATTCTGCAGCAATCCCGTGCTCTGTTGTTTGACAAGTATATTTTGTAAGTAAAAATGGCAAGTTTCTTCAAAAGGGATTCCCGTAGGTGGACTCTGCAGTAGCTGAGGTGAGAAAGTGGAGGAATTCAATAGGTATCAGCTTGTTTTTCTTTCCAAACTGCCAGGTTAGCAAGGATCAGGTGGTGGTGTAATGCATTACACATACTCAAAATATCTTTCCAGCAGGGGGATGTAGAATTCCAGGTTTTATGTGTTGCAAGACTGGTGGGATGATTATTTTTCTATGTCACGAATACCAGAATGGATCTATTCCAACAGAGAACAAAATAGGAGTGAAAAAAACAAGCAGGCTGGTCTGAAGAATTCCCAGATCTGAGCAAATGTTAAATTGCTTTCTTTTTTTGTAATCTGAATAAATGATGATCAAGAAGACATTTTAATCACTTGCCAGATCACTGCCTGGGAAATGACTGGGCCAACTATTCCTGAATCTGGTCAGAAGAAATTATAGATGAAATGTGAGATAGCATATCAATGATTTAGAAACTATTTGGCCTGTATGCGACTCGCTTAAGACAATGCAAACTCGATCTCATGTTGCTCCGAAGCATGATTTTCCGTGGTAAAATCAAGTTGAAATACAGTAGTATTTAATAAAATAAATAAAAATTGACTAGGCACCTTAGAATCTTTAGGCCAACAAGTAGAATTTCCCTTGCCAATGTAGTTCAATGCTATGGAAAAACCTGAGCCCAGAAGCCCAGTCCAAAGACATTTATTTGAATTTTGAAAGATGGATTAAACATTAACACCTGCCACTGAATCTCATCTGGTCGTTGATAGCCTGCTCCTGTGGAACCAGTCTGGGTCCTCTCTTTCCAAGAGAGACACTTCCTCCTTAGGAAGTTGCAGTTATGTCTCCTGTCTGTTCTTCTGTTCTCATGAGAGAGGTGAAGAGTGGATTGATTTTTAGGGCAGTGCTCCTAAATCTGATTAACTTAATGATGAGCAAGGGCCATTCAAGGCAGGTGGGAGCTGAGCCAAGAGCTATCCCAGAAACTGTGAGCAGAAGTGTCTCACTTGCTGCCTATGAAGGACCTGAACTTTGGCTCAGGCAGCAAGTGTCTGAGAGTCATTGTATATTCTGAGCTGGAAAGGACCCATTAGGATCACCAAGCCCAACTCCTGACCCTGTACAGGGGTCACACCATGTGCCTGAGAGCATTGTCCAAATGGTTCTTTAACTCTGTCAGGCTGGTGCTGTGACCACTTCCCTGGGGAGCTGTTCCAGTGCCCAACCACCTTCTGGGTGAAGAACTTTTTCCTGACATCTAATCTATATCTCCCCCACCTCAGCTTCGTGTTCTCTTCTGCTCACCAGCCTTCCTTTGTCCACCCCTGGCTGGTGGAAACCAGCAGCATTACCTTGAATCACACAGGATTCTAGAGGACACACCTGCATGTGTCCAGAGCAGGGAGCATAGGTACAGCCTTCGGAATCCCTTTTGTTTCTGCCTGAGACACAAGCTGGAAATAGAAATAGACTGGGTTAATTCTTCTTGGACTCCTGTCACTTGAGAGCACGAATGGACAGACACACACACACAGGTTGAGGTGTCGGAAGAAGGAAGTTTTATTTTTCACAGCTTTTATACAATTCCTTGAGACCCCGTGGATTGGACAGGGAGATCTTCTCCTATCCATCTCCATTGATTCAGACAGAAGTCCATCAAAACCTTGTTTATCATGAATGGAATGAAAACCAAGAAAGACAGTTAGAAAAACACATCTTGTTTGTGCAGGATTTCGTGGGAACTCAAGAGTAACTTTTCAAAACAACCCGAACAGTTCTGACTCCAAATTAGAAGGCTTAATTTTAGGGTGACAGACACCCAGTTGCCACACCAAATTCCTTCTTCCTCACACTAACCCTGTTTTCTTTCTCACCCAAATATTCCTGGTGCATGAAGAGATGCAAGTTAGAATTTATACTTTTGATTGAAAGCTACTTCATGTTCTTTTGTATGTTGATTGAGGAAGGAAACATTCCTTATTTAATTGTAGCAAATTGCATTCAGAGATATAAAATCATTACACAAAACAAAGTGACTGGTTAATCCAATTAAGATATTCTAAACTAAAAACCCAAGATGTTGTCGATATACCGATGTCAATTCTCACCAGAGCTTTGAGTTATCCAATAATATAGCTCTTTCAGGGGGTCTAGTCCTGCTTTTATTGAAGGCAATGGCAGAACTCCCAATGACACCTGGAGGAGCAGAATCCACTTAATAATCTGCAAGCTGCTGGTTCAGTAAGAGTCATAGTAATTATGCATATGGCCATATAAAGAAGTTCAGCTGAAAGTCATTTAAAAAAAATATGGAAGAGAAATTCTGTTGTAATAGAAAATTACTGAAGACTTAGATTGAAGAGATAGAAGGTGATAAATCATTTGACATTACGAAACGTGCACAAATTGTAAGAGAATTACATTAGGGATATCAAGATGGGCATAAAGAACAGGTCTGTATGAATGAAATCTTTGAAACCTTGATTTCAGCATTAAGATAGAATTTTACAGGTTTAATTACGTGCTGAGATTTGCACTGTTGGAAGCAACTAATTTCAGCAGAGCTGTGAAGAGTATAAATTAGTATGTTACTGACTTACTCAGATTTGTGTTCCTTGAAATAGAGAGCTGGCTTCAAAAGAAGGGGAATAAAAAGAGGGAAATGTGTGTAGATCTTAGAGCTGGAAGGAACCATTTAAAATTGCTTCAGGGGAATTTCAAGTTAAATTTGGAAATAGTTTGTCTCCAGAGGTTGTGAAATCTTTATTAGTAGCAGTCTTGGAGAGTAGGTGTTAGAAAAAACTTTTTTCAGGAATGTCAAAAAAAAAAAGCAGATCCTGACTTGGGAAGGGAAGGTAGGCTAGAGAATTTCTTGAAACACTTCCAGGCATATTTTCTTTCATTTCTATTTTTGTTTTTTCAAAGTGATGATTTTTTTCTAATTTATAGGTCTCATAATTTTACTCGCTGCTGCTTTACAGAATGTAAAGGCTCCTATTTGGCAGCTGGTCTGGTTTTAAGAGCATTATAAAACAAAGATTCCCTTCATCACATTTATGACAGCAGTGCCTAACGACCAATGAAGAACGGTGCCACTGCACTAAGTGGTGCACTCAGCAAGCATTAGAGGGCCAGTGCCTCTGAGGCTTTTGGGCTAAAAACCCTTTGCTGCTTGGTGCACGTGGTGAATCACCCTCGTGCCACACCGCCCATGCGATGCCGTCACGCTCCCCTTGGAGAACGCGGTTGCACTTCCTATATTCTTCCTCTGAAAGCACTTACACCGTAATAAAATCATTCTTTTGGCCAATGATGCAGATTTGAGTCTGTTCCCTGAGCATATCCCACTGGAACTGAGATGCCTATGTTGAGAGATAAGATAAAAGGAGGAGTTACCTTCCAGGCTTGTGAGGTCAGTGATGATGATGATTCTCCTTCCCCCGACCACACTGAGTGTGTAAGGAAATTCAGATGTCAAAATGCCTAACCTGAGAATTCCAACCTGGCTGAAGGTTTTTAGATTAATTTAGTCTTTAAATTTCCTCAGTAGGATGCTTTCTCCACTTTTTTCAACAGATTCAGTGGCTTCTTTCTTTACAGCCAATGTTTCTATTCTATGATAATGCCAGCCATGTGCCATCATTTAGGTATTTTCCCAGACTTCAAAAATTTGTGTTGGTCTGTAACTATTGTTTTGATATTCAGAGCTGCTTTTAAGGACTGATCTCACTGTGGGAGGCATTTCACTTCTAGCCAAGTACCTCTATCAAATTTGATTCTGTGCTTGAATGTTTCCTTTTAATATCCAATGTATTGAAGTAGGATTCCCAATCTAAGTTCACTATTTTATTTCTGAAGTGATACTGTTTTTTCTCTTGTGGTGCAATATAGTGACACTCACAGACTCACAGAAATTAGTCTGCCATGAAACATGAGAGAATCTATTTCATCTTATTATTTTGTCAGCTTCTTACTAGTTCTGTTTCTGGTTGGAGGCATGGGCTGGGGGAAAGGAGTCGTGTACTAACTACTGTGAAGCAAATTAAGTCTAGCCCAGCTGAAACCAGCACACTGTTACACACACTGAGCAGTAGAGCACTAGTCAGGCATCTGCCTGTTGATTCTGAACCAACCTGAAAAATTCTGGGTAATTGCTTGGAATCCAGAGTGTTCACCATTTGCCACAGCAGCTGTAAGAGGGAAATGTGAAACATCATGGCCTCAAAGAAAATAAAATGAAACCAATACTGTAAGGGAGGTGATGGAAGAAAGAGCAGAACAACTTGTTTTGGTCAATACCAGCAAAACTGTAGTGGGTGTCTGTTGTTAATAATGGACATCCAGTCAAAGCTCAGCAAATGCAGCCTCTGTCAAGATGGTTCCACTGCTCTTAATGCCTGATCTTGCAGTAAAGATGTTGCAGCAATACCTAGCCATGCTGAAATCACACCCTCAAGTGCACCATAGAGCCTTCTAATGATAAAGATAACGAACCATTGAAATGAAGTGGCTAGAAATTGTGAAATGTCTTTGTTGAAGGTCTTTAAATGGAAGTGGGATAAAAAGCTATCTGGAATGATGTAGTTAGAGATGATCCCACCTTTGGGCAAACAGATTAAGTAACTGACCTCTTGATGTCCTGGCCAGGTGCATTTTTTAACTTTATAACCTTACATTTTCATTGGGTAGTAAGCCATGCTAATCTATTTTTCTGAGGCTCTTGAACTGCCTCAGTGTAATGTTGATGCATCAATCTTCAGAGTGACATCCGAGCACTAGTAATGTCTGCTATTAGGTTTGCTTTCAAAATTACATTCCAAAATGACATTATTCTAAGGTTGCACTGAATGTAACGAGTCACCTCTCTTCCTGCTGCTAGGTTTTTCAGATCTTTGACTATTCTTGCACCCAGAAAGAGCCTTTAAATGTGATGAGCTATGTATTGTCAAGGATGGCAACTCCATACTTTTTGAATTTAATAAGAGAAAATATATCTCTACTGTATAGAATTTTGAAGGTTGGTTAGTTCTGTGGACTGCATATAAAGAATTCCTTGCCTTTTAAATTCTGCATATCCCTCTCTCCAGCTTGCCTACAGAATTTGCCTGGTGGCATAATTTGGTTTTGTAACAAGAATGGGTGTTAAAATTATCATTAGGGTATGTGTCTTCCAGATTTATCTCTACCAAGTTCCAAATTACTTGTTCAACTGGGTTTCTGATTGCTATTATAATTAATTAAAATGTTACTTGGTTGGTAGCCTGGAAAATGCTTCTGTAGAGCAATCCAAATAGAATAGATCCACACTTTCCTCCTGGGCTCTGCTCTGTTTGGGTATAGTGATCCACACATAGACTGTGATGTGCCAACAAATTCCTATGGGTTTCCTTGAAGAGAGGGACAAGTGTGAGAATATTTTGTTTTGACATCTTTGAAATGAGTTCTGTATAAATAAAATAGGGTTGTCTGCACGGGTTCTTGCTCTAGGTATTAAGACCCAGGACCCTCCAATGCATTTTTTTCTGTGAGAGTCTCTCTTCTGTTTACCCAAACAAGTGTGATTTTACCTTCATTATATTTTCTTATTACACAAGGTATTAATTATATTATATGATTTAGATGTAGCGTCTGAACAGAGAGAAAATATTCCTACCTCAAATTTAGTATTTTCTTGGGCTTTTAAAAAAATGGTTAATATACAAATTTAAAATTTAGTTAATATGGTATTTAAGATGAAATGCTCCTTTGTTGTTTAACCTGTCATTATGTCTGATTATTCCCCTACGTTATGAGCTTATTCTGAGTAGAAGAGAAAAACGTCTTGTTTTCCTGACAAGGCAAAGAAGCAGAAGAAAATGGTAACAGAAAGAGAGAGTGGGTCCCATTCTGCCCCATTACATTGTATTTGCACCACTGTTTTTCCAGGCATTTTAGCAAAGTTATTCTGAATTTGCATCTGTGTCACCATGGACAGGATTTGGCCCGTTCAGTGTAAAGGCTACATCCAGTTGTTATGGCAACAAGATTTCTAAAAATTGTGAGAGAAGAATACCAGGTTGTTGTGATAAATGATGCATTAAAAGTGACTGCTTTCTTGTGGATTGATAGTTTTAATTGATGGTTTTTTTGTGTAGAATCCATCTTTATTGATGGATGCAATTAGATAAGATGCTGTTGTAGCAACTTCATCATTCCAATGATCAGATATTACACAGGAGGTGACCAGGTTAGGTTTTATAGCAAGATAAGAGATTGGTTAGTTTAAATTTATATGACAAACTTATGTTCTGTTCATTCCAACTGATGTCTGCAACAGCCGTCACACAGCAGCAGGAATCAACCTAAAGTTAATGTTATCACAGCGACAAGAAAGAAACTACGTCTTTAACATCTGAAGCACTCCATATTCTGAAACAGGCTTGTGGGAGAAAAGAAAAAAAGGGTTTCTGTGAGTTTCTTTACTTGTTTCTTTCAAAATCCTTGCCTGGAGATGTAACCTGTATAATGCTGCCTGATTAACTTCTCTCCGGTCTGTGCTGAGTTGAAGTTTGAAGTTTATAAATCTATTTTTCCAGCCCTCTGAATTTACAAATTATTGGGCTGAGTTTGCTTGAGTGGCTCCATCAGCTCCCCCTTACAAACTAGCCTGCAGCAGTCATGTCCTTGGGAGGAGAGACCTGACTCACACCCTCCTCGAGAGAGTTACGGGCAGCACCGATTAAGAAACAAATGCAGAAATGAAGCCCTGGGAGGCTGAAGGAAGCAGTGAAATAAAGGTGAATTCAAGTTTTAATGATGCAGCATATTACTATGCATATACCTAGAGATGTGGCTCTGTTCCAGTTTGCAGGCCTCGAAGTTGAGATGTTTGCATGTAGGTGTCCATGTGTGCCTAAGCCTGCAGCACAGCCAATGGTGCCCAAGTCAGTGGTGTGTGATTTCTTTACCTCAGTGTGTCACCTGTTGCCACATGAGATGTTTTGGGGCATCAAAGACATCAAGGACTTCTGGGAGGTCTGACTGATTTTGAAGCAGAAACTGGATATACCTAAAATGGCATCAATATTTAGGCAACTGAATCTTCCCATTATTTAAGCTGGACAATTACACAGCTTGGATATTCATCTGACACCAATGCTAGCCTTGTTTTGCTTAATCTGTGTTAACCTGAAGTCTAACTGTAACAAAGTCTTAAACACCACCTCACATGTAGATACCTATATTGTAGACACCTTATTGTCTAAAAGTGGATGATGAATTTTGCACTTGATTGCTGTTTTCCAGCCATAACCCTAATGGCAAATGAAACAAAAACAGACAAGCATTTGGGGTTTTTTGTTTTTAATTAATTTCCCATTAGCTCAATTAAACTCAGAATAAAATTTCTACTATTTTCAGAAGGGGAAAGACAGGATGCATGATTTAGGAATATAGAAATATAGTGATTTAGAAATATAGGTCACTAATGATACCATCAGGGGGACTAAGTCTTCATAGTCTTGTTTAAGATGTTTAAACATAAAGTATCTAAAGTGGTAATTAGACTCTTTCCACTGTCATTGGAGAGAGAGACACCTCTACAGGGTTTCCTTTCCACTATTGACTAGTGAGCCTGACTCATGAGGCATTACATTCAGAATAGCTTCTAGCTGACCAGGGTTTGATGAGATCAATTGATGAGATCAATTACAACAGTGATATGGGTGCCCCAGTCTGTAGTTAAGTGAGAGTGCATGAGATCAACTCCATGTTTTCTATTTGACAAACAGATTTAAAATACTGACAATAACTTATATTGAGAGCTTTTTTTACAGCTATATAGATCTGAAAATTCACTGATAAACTAAGTTTTCAGATAAAATTACTGCTATGGCCCTGATATACACTGATGATTAGAAAAGGGACACGAAGCATCAGTGAGCTGGATTAGGTTCTATGTTTGTGTCCTGCAGAGAGTGTGACCAGAAAATTTCAGGATACATATCAATCAATAGGAAGAAAATAGTAACCAAGACTCAAATTCAGCAGGGTACTTGAGCATACAGATTGTTTTTTACTGGAATTTCTCCTGTGCTGGGGATTAGGCACTTGTTAATCAGAGCCTAGGTTGCTACAAAGTGTAATTTGCAGCATTATCCAAAATGTTGTTCTGTCTTTCAATCGCTCTACTTACCTTGTTCCCCGGAGGTCATGGCAAAACATTGCTGAGATAAAAGGAAAGTTAGCTCCAGTAAATTCTCAGTGCACCTCAAGCACTGTTTTGATGAAAGTTTCTTCTCAGAAGCCAGGAGTTGAACATCTCTCAAAAGGCTGTTGTGTCTGTGGCCAAGCTCTGGGGGTACGTGGGTGAAGCTGCCACCCTCCTGTGGCCTTGCTCTTTGCCAGAAATAACCGAGGAACTGCAGAAACCAACACGTCCTGACTCCTCAGCCCCTGCAGCTCCCTGCTATGGTCAGGGGAAAGGAGCCTTCATGCTGCCTTGTCCCATCACACCATGGTCTCTAAATGGCCAGGAAAAACCAGAGCAGCCCAGGTGGGAATGTGAGGGTGACCAATGCACGGGACTGGAGCCACAGAAACTGGTTGTTAATAAATCAACCAACAGCTCTCAGTTAAACTGTTGGAGCCGAGCAGTTGGTTGGCTTCTTTTTTTTTCCTCTGAGACAATTTGTGCTTGCACATATATTCAGAGAAATAGCTCATATCTTAGAAGGCAGCAAAAATGAAAACCACATTCCACTGCAAGTAATAATGGCTGGAGGCTGCTCTAGCATTGTCATTTTTAGCTCTTAAGCAGTGACAGTGCTTTCTGTGCTGTAGAAAAGTGAAGGTAAAATGTAAGTCCTGTTCAGACACTGTTGCTGGGAAGAAAATACATAAATATGCAGCTTTAATGAAAAGAAAAAGCAGCAGTGGTTACAGTCAGAAAAACACAACACCTTTTTTATTTATTCTGGTCAAACTATATGGATGCAGATTGAAAAAGAAGTTAAATATTGCAGGATATTATTTATTTTTAATAGCCCTGACCTTGAGTATGCTAAAGCTGCTTTCAGATGTGCACAGCTGATGATGGGTTAGATTATTTTTAACCCACAGTGCTCCAAAATAGGATGAAATTAAACAAAACCCAGAGAACATACATAAAACAACAGAACCAACTCTGGCAGATTCCTCTTGCCCTCGCACTCAGTTGTGCGCTTTCTGACAAAATCTGAGGCAGCGTATTTGCAATCTGATGTATTAGTGGGAAGCTGCAGGTGTAGCTCGAGAGGAGAGAGAGAAAAATGAGCTAGATGGGGCTTAACTAAAGCTGCTACTTGTGAGCCCCTCAGCAGCAGCAGTTCAGCTGAAGTTTTATTTTTCAAGGATCGTTGCTCTCCAGGCAACAAGGAATCCAGGTAGTTTGGAGTAGACAGAAAAGTCATAATGTTCCCTTCTCCTCTGGCAAACAGTCAGAAAGGAAAAATGTATCTGGAACAGAGAGCAGACATCAACCTTTCTTCTGTTCTCTGTGAGGCATTGACCAGGGCAAGAGCATGAAGTACTGCCTTGGCACACAGAGCAAGCATCTGAGCTGATGTAAGATCCCTCCTTGGGAGCACAGGGACAACTTCTTTTGTCAACTTGCATAGGAAAGAATAAAACGAATATACATTATTCTCCTTTATATTTGCAGAGTTGTTAAAAATTCGTGGTTCCATTCTTCAAGAAATTCATCAGGCATGGATTGAATGAACTGAAAACTGTTGTTTATGTTGTCCCAGTGATGCCTTAGGTTTTAACTTTTATATTTTTCAAATCCTGTACTGCTAGTGTGACTCTGAAGTTTCCTGTAGCTTGTTAAGTGCTGTTCTCTATGCTAAGATAGACATAACAGAACCTCTAACTTGCTCTCCAAGGACACCCAGACCAAGAACTGTAAACCATCATCTTGGGAAGAGGGGGGTAGGCTTGGGGGAAATTCCATCATTGGCTGGGTTCTGGTTGGTGAATTTATATTGATAAAAAAGTGTGAAGCACTCGTGACCTGTCGTCCATGGAGGCAGGACCCTCTGGAGCCCAAAATGTGCACCTGAAGGCCTTTCAAATAAATACCTCCTTTTTTTCTTTTATTCCTGTCTAGTCTCTGTTTCTAGGTAGCCATTTAAGGCATCACCAGTGTATTTGGAATGGAATTGGAATGTGGACATAACTCATGAACCAAAACTAACTTCAGTGTGACCATCATACACAGTGCTTCATCAATTTCCTTGGAAGTTCATGTGAAGATGAAACAGGCAGAGGAGTCTTTTTAAAAGCCTATGCTTCTCCCTGAGGGATGTTGTTGACAAGGATCAGGTTTAACTGACCTGTTGCTGCACAGGTAGTGTTGGTGCCACAGACCAGTCTCGGGGTTTGAGGATGAGAGATGGGATACCCTTATTTATTTTTCTTTGTCTGTGGTCTGCAAAGACACTCAAACAGGAATTTGAGCTGGATGATTACCAAGACCCTCAAAGCAGGTCCAGTTACACCAGCTGATGGATTTTCTGTCTCTGCAAAGAAAATGGTTGAGTAAGAGCAGTGGCATGATGATAGAAGCTGATGTAACTTTCTCTTCTTTGCTGAGAACATGTATTAAGATACAAAATCAGGGAATTAACAGCACATGAAAAGGTACTTTCCATATGTCCATTTAGCAAAGTTAATAATTGAAACAAGTAAAATACATAAAAGTACACAATGAACTATATTAAATTTGTGCTGTTTCAAATTATATTAATACCTCAAGAGGACATAATGGGACCAAATACTTTGCTGAAAAAAAATTAAAAGGATACCAAGTATTACTAAAGCAACTGGAAATTTGCCTATCGTATAAAGTTATGACTTCTCCAGTAAATTTTGGTCAATTAAAATATTATGAACTGTAAATACTAAAAATGTCCAACTACATAAAGTACTGAAATTGATACTTTGAATTTAAATATGGAAGCACAAAATATTTTGAAAATTAGTAAGTAGTAAAATCCTACTTTCAGTTATGTAAATGAAAGCATTTCATCTAATAATCTAATTATTTTGCTGTTTGCTAGTTACCAATGCCATAATCAAAAACTTGTTTGGAATTTGACTGCTCATTTTTTGACTTTTGACTATATTTTTTATTTGTGTTATATATGGTATCTTAGAATTCTTCTCATTGTGTTCTTTCAATTCAAAGCAAAGGGTTTCCTGCATCTGAAAATACGTGACAATAGATATTTTTATAAATCTCCCTTAACTATCTTTTTATTCCACAATGATAACCTCCTCTTATTAATTCTCTTAATCCATGTAGTGGTTGATTTACTAATCTGAAAAGACATCCACTTCCAGTCTTCTAGAAAATAATCTTAAAACCTGATTTCACCTAGAGGAAAGTGGAGTTTTGAAGCAATCATGACGGACTCTTCTTTTCTCAGAACTCATGTTTCTGAAAGATTTTAATCATGAGCTGTTTGGCCCCAGGTATCAGGATAAGAAACTTGATAGTTGGCATATATCTTCTCTTCTTGGAGGAGAGAGCACAACATTTCTGTGAACAGTTGTGTAGACACTGAAAGTCCAGGAAGGCAGTAATCTATTCTAAAATGATCTTTGGTCATAGGAAAAGCTAAGAAAATCTCAGAATAAAATGCTGATTACCAGGCAATATTAAGGGGATCCTTCTTCCTTGGGTTTGTTTGTTTGTTTGTTTTATTTACTTGTATGTTTAAAGAGGACAATATTGCAGTACTGGAGTACAGCATTTTCACCAGGAAAGTCCATCAGCCTGAAGCATAGCAGTGGCCTGAAATCTGCATCACCTTATTTCTTCCTTCACTACAAATTGTCTCTGCTTTTTCTCCCTCACAACTGATTTCATGATTCCCAAATACCAGATACTGACCATTGGATCCATCATCTCCAGAACTACGAAATCCTGAAACAGGATTTCAATAATCCAGTTTGTTTAATGTCATTTATTCTGAGATGTTTTTAGAGATTACCAACCAAGTTTTACAGTTTTGTGCTATTTCCTTCAGACCTGATGTAAAATATTATTCCTCCCAGGCCCTGGATTAGACTAAATTATCCAGGGAGAAAATGTTATTAAGTAGAGTGGTAGTAGAGGCTGCAGACAGGTATCCTCATTGCTTCATAGGAAAAATAATACCTGCTTTCTGTCCTATTTGTGTCCTATTTCTAGAATAGAGAAAGGTGTGGTTCTGGGAAGGAAAACTGCTGGGAGGAGCTGGTCCAGGTGTCCAAGGGCAGCTCAGATCCCAAAGGGAGCCCTAGTGTCACTGCCTGTGTTGTGAGAAGCCAAAACCCCTGGGCAGCTTTATTGAGAGGGTCCTCTGCAGAGAGGCAAATTGTGTTCCTCGTCCTGTTTCCATGGGGATGGGAAATGTGCCTCTACAGAGACAAGCAGCAGCACAAGGGGGACCGGGGGAAGAAAGATCTGAGGCTGCTCCTCTTCCCTAGACACAGCACATGTTCCTCTGAAAGAAACAAGAAATCTTTTTTCTGCATAATCTATAAACACTAGGCAAAAACATCCTGAGAGCTGTATGTTTCTCCTCCCAGGTACCCATCCTGCTAATCAATAAATTCTACAGCTGGGGATGGGAGGATGATTTATGGAACAGTGAAATATCAGACTTACACTCCTTTGTTGATGTATTGATGCAATATATTACAGAGGCAATATCCTGAAGTGAAACATTGATTCAAAACCTGGTTTTAACCAGCAGCATTATCATGGAATAACCCTGTCTACCTTAATACTTTCTGTTTTTCTCTGTCCATGAGATTAAAACATTTGGGGTGATACCATTATGGCATTGCTGGCCTCCTCAAATAGAAAAGGTCCTCATTTCTATGAGAGTCACACTTGGACCATCTGCCCCCTTCAGCTGGTGAGCAGATGTTGGTGTTGTCCCCACTGAGGGCAACTAAATGGTGTGGACACAGCCGGACGGACCAGGTAGCATTTGCAGCCTGGCCAACGGGGGCTGCCAAAGCCTCTGAAAGAGAAGAGGCTGCCTGATCCCTCCTGTCACGCTGCCAGCACTGTCTTTGTTTACTCTCTTCTCCCTCTCCCCATCAGCAGTGATTGTTTTCAAGCAGCTTTTCTTTGCCACCTCCCCAACGAGCTAGGAGCAGTGCAGCCACCAGAGGATATCGAGCAATAAGACTGCATTAAGAAAACCTCCTAGGGAAGCCAGCGTGCCACAGTGTTGAAATTAGACAACATATTGTTCAACACGGCCTCAGATATTCAGATGTACATTTTTCCTTGAGGTCCCGTAGGCACATTCAAGTCTGAGCAGTGAAGAGTACAAACAGCTGCAATCCTCGGGAGCCAGTGGGCACACTGCTGTCACCAGCCACTGAAGTGCAAGTCAGTGACTTTGGCACACCTTGAGGAAAAAAGTCTGCTATACAAACAAAATGTGATTTCTCATCAGGGAGTAGAGCAGGGGCTTGGAGGAGAAGCAGAATCTGACTCCAGAGCTCCACAAGGAGATTTTCAGAAGGGAATTAAGTGTTCAGGAATTATTCTTTGAATTTTTTTTGTCTGACAAGCATCACATATCACCACAGATGTGCAGGTGTTCTCTGATGTAGAGCATTGTCTGCTAAAAATTCTAACAACTTCTTTTTGAGAAGAAAATAGCAATGTGTTATATGCAATAACAGTGCAAATCTTGTTATAAATTCAGTGATCCAACAGACTACTCATACGTACAAGTCCTCAGTGTGCCTCTCAGACACAGTGATTGTTTTGGAGCAGATGGAGAATTGAGAAGACACCCAAAGCTCAAGGGAGCACCTGGCATCCTTTCTGAGGGCTACATAAATATGCATCTTAGGACCATGTCAGGGAGCCTTATAGGAAGCAGCTAATGGCATTAATGAATTCCTTTTCTCATAAGGATCATGAAAAAAAAAAAAAAAAAAAAAACCAAAAAAAAAAAAAAGCCAAGAAGAAAGATCTGTTGAAAACTTTCTTCTTGAGTAGGATACAAAGACAAAAATTAAAACTGTGGTCTAGAACAGGGTATGTTCAGGCTGCTTACCATGTGCATTTTGCAAATGTGCCCAGTTTTAGGGAGTGGTAAGAAAGTCGTATGGTTCTCAGCTGAGGCATCTCCACATACACAGACAAAAAAATAGTAATAAAAACAAAAAAATAAAATGAATAAAAGAAAATTTCTCCCATTTCCTTTTCTCCATAACCTGGAAGTATATCAAGGAACAGAATGCTTCCCTGGAGAGTGATACAAACATCCTTAGTAGCCTGAATTGTTAAGGAAACATAAAATAGAGCAAAGGAGATGAATTAGTTGTTCTTAAGCACCTGAAATTTTCTTCAGGCAAAAGTAGTCTAGCATTCAGCTACCAAGCAGGGAACCACTTACAGTACTAAGCACTTGTTAGAAATTTTCAGACTAGCTGAGAAATTCTGGTGCAGATGTCACTGTCTGTGTCTATTTCTGGCTGTGTTGCTGTGCAATTAAACTAGAACACTTTTCTGCTCATCTTAAGGATAGGATAGCAATAAGTGAAGATAATCGTACAGCATTACTTCCATGAGGACATTAGCATTTGCAAAACATTTCCTTACAGGAGCCTCAAAATATTTGAAGTTAGTTATCATCCTTTCAAATGAAACAAAGTTTAACAGCAAGAAACTGATTTGTAGCAGAAATTGCATTCAGTAGTGACAGAATTTTTTAAAAAGTGATAGACTCTGGCACCTAATAGTGGATATCCTTTGCAGTGTGTCTTGATAAAAGTTTCATGTTGATTAGTTACTTGGGCAGCTGGCCAGTGTTCTCTGCTAATTGAGGAAGACAGAACATTTATTTTGTAATAGACTTTGAAATAAAAACCCCTCCAACTTAAATTAGAAGATGCTAAATGAGAGTAGGTCTGACTTGTGTTTAGAAAGAACAGAAAGAAAAGAGGAAGCAATACTGACACTTCAACTTCAGCAGATGTGTCTCTTCCAGTGAAGTCTACTTGGCTTTCTCTGGCTTTCCAAATCAGAGATCAGGGAAAGACTTTATCACTTTTCTGAATTATTCCATTTTGAGGACTAACCTTTAGGGTCAGAGCACAGAAAAGAAAAAATGTGCTGTCAATATATACAGAAAATTATTTGCAACTGGACAAGAAACCATTGAAAGGATTTTTTGCATGCCAAAAATCCACTGAAGGTACAGCTTCTCATGCTGCATCTGTGCAAAGTAGCTTTTTGCTTGTACATTTTTGGTTGTTTTGAATTGCAACTCCCTGGAGGCCTCCATACTGTTATTTTTCCACAGTAATCCTGCCTAAAATGAAGCAAAAAGATCTTCAGCTGTTAGAATTAAAGGATCTTCCTTGTTCACTGGGGATTTTTCCTGGAGTTTTTGCTTCCTTCAAGCAAAATCTTGAAGAACAGACTCTAAGAGTACATAAACCATTATAAACCCTTTCAAAATTCTCACTGAGTGAGTTTGTTGGGCCCATTAACCATTGCTGCAGGGAAAACTGCCCACACCCTCCATTAAGTGGTGTGCTGGAGTGTTGTGGTGAAGAGCAGCATTTTCTGCTGGGAAGGCAGAAGACTGCTCTCCGAGGAGGATTTTTCCTCGGCTATGGCTGCTTCCACCAAGATAATTAGCTTAAAGAGGACATAGGAGAATCCTGATTAAGTTTCAATCACTGACAGACACAACAACTTGTATACATCATTAATCAGTTTGTCACACATCAGAGTATGCACTGAAAATATTGTGATAGATGCAGCTCCTACTGCATTTGGAGCTGACAGCAAATGGGAGATGTGGAATTTTGCCTTCAAAAATTCAGAAGTTCCCTGGCCTATTCATCCAGCACATTACTTTTCCATTAAGAAGGCATGTAACTCTTACAAGATTGTTCTGTATTCTATATCTCATGGATACTTTCAACTTGCTTTACCTCTATCTTAAAAATAATAGGATAATCTGGGTAAGTAAATTCTCATCAGGTGTAATTGAAAGAGAAGTAGATCACTTGTACACAAGTGGTCTTCACAAAGTGAGGATTTCAGTAAGGAAAAAAATGGTAAGGCCAAGAACCATGTTAAAGATGGTTTGGGATGTTGCAGAAGAGGATCACTGAGAAGTGGAGTACAAGATACCACTTGGATTCAGAACAGCAGTTCTCAGTGACAGGATGGATGATCAATTGACAGACCCTAAACCAAATAATTTTTTTTCTTGTCGTTCTTTGTTTCTCTAAGTTGACAAAGACACTGAAAAAATATTATAGCATTCAGAGGTAGGCTACAAGGATGAATCAAATGTGAACTGATGTGCAGTTAGACAGTAAGCACAACATGAGGCAACTTAATCACCTGATGCAAAAACCTGTGCTGAAACATTATACACTATTGGAAAAGCCATAGTGATTAAAAAAAAAAGACTTGTCACAGCTCATGAAATTCAAGTGGATGTAAGAAGAAAGGTGGGGGACAATACCATACAACTATATGCCAAGGGATATAGATATATTCTCAGCCTTTTCGAGGTAGTTCCTAATTCCAACATGGATTTTCACACTCTGCATGGGACCTGTGAGATCCTTTTGAGACACATCAGGTTTGGTGTCCTGAAGGTATCCTCTCCAGTGTCCCCATTTTAATTGACTGCCTTCATTTTTTTTGTGGCTTTAGTCCGTTGGTACAACTCTAAGCAGTGAAAATAACTAAATTTTCAGGTCTAGCATAGTAACACTTCTGAATATTCTTTCTTGCAGAGATTATCATCCTATCGGTGTCCATTTCACTCTAAGATTTATAAGATTTAATAGGGAAGATGATTTATAAGGACAACTATTCCCACAGTGAAACGGGTTTGTCCTAAATGCTCAGCAGAGTCAGGAATAATTACGAAAAACAGCAGGAGAAAGTATATTTCAGACTTTTTCTGAGTCAAAAGCAGAAGATAGACAGGTGGTGTACGACTGCCAGAGGAAACATGGATGGTCACGGATGGTACACGTTGCACTGTAGCTAACAGGAATATAGGAGAGGGATAAAATGTCCCTGCAGACACCAAGAGGAGAGGAGAAGGAAGGGGATAAGGTGCCCCAGGCACGGGTGCAGAGGTTCCCTTGCAGCCCTCGGAGAGCTGTGCTGGAGCAGGTGCACACAGTGCAGCCTGTGAAGGACTCCACATGCAAGAGGTGTGTGGGTGCCCCTCATGCCAGCCCTGTGCTCTTGGACAGGGGATGGAGACAGTGGCCATGTGGGCATCCAGCAGCCACCAAGGTTAACCCAGCACACTGATATACCACCTTCATGTTCTGCATACTGATGCCTTCTTCTGTAGGGCATTGCAACACACATAATTTACACAAGTGTAACCAAAATAATTGCAATTATTAATTCTTTTCGTGCCTTTAAAAGTTGCTGTTAGTTCGGTGCATTAAGCCAGATCACAACAAAGAGACCTTTATGAAAAAGCTTAGAAGGACAAATTCATTCTTGCAGTATATCTAAATTTTAGTCAGCTTCCCAGTTCCCTCACATTGTGCTACACAGTTGTTGTGTTTAATTACTGATATTAATACATTTCTCAGTATGAAGCACACTTGTGACTTTTACCTTAGACACTAATAAGTTGAGTTTGATAGCAGGAAAAAGAAAATCTCAAACACTGACTTTGTTAAGGTTAATAACGCAGTAGTTTACCAAAGAAGCTTCATACCCTAATTTGAATTGATTATCTAAATAGTTTCATTACAGGATGCTAACTAAATCAAGCCTTTTGTTTCACAGAGAAATGACTTTGCTATCCTAATTATTAAGGTAAAACATCTGTACACTTTGAAGCTTGCTTACGACTCTTATCACTTTGTTGGGTAAACTGTAAATGTAAAAAATACTTAAAATAAAGTTAGATATTTATACAGATACAGAATGAAAGCCTCCATGGATATCAATGAATCTTTAAAATTAAGAGAATCTGAGCTTACAGTTAGCTAATTCCTTCAAATGAATGCAATTTAGACTTCAGTATAGCCCCCCTTTTAAAGCAAAATTCTTGTAACCCTGCATTCAATGCAGAATTAATTTTGAAGTGGCATGGTAAAGCAGGTAAATGTAGGAAATTTTGGAAAGTTGAGATCCTTATACTGAAAAGCTAAATATTTCAAATATCTTCATAGGTTTTTTTACTTTCATTTTTTTTCATTGAAATAGGCACCGACCTGTCCCACACTGCTGTCAGGTCAGAGTCCCTGCTCAGCACTCACTGTGCAACCCTCAGTCCAGGTTAAGGCAGCAGAGAACAGGGGCACCCAAAAAAGCATGGAAGGAGAGGTGTGGTGCATGGCACAAGGAGGCTTCATGGTGAGAATGTCTGTATCCAACAGCTTTTATATGCTTCAGGATCAGCACATGGGGGGACATTACTTGCCTCTAGGGGTCAGACCGAAAGTAAATTTGCACGGGAGAGGTCAGTGAGGCAGTTTTGGGGAAGATAGGAAGGGGAAAAGAAGATGAAAATGACATGGGCTGAGATGTGGGCACACAGCAATCTCTTTGTAAAAGGCAGTCCTGTGCAAGGGAAGCATCTGGAGCGAGGTGAGCAGAGAAGGGGAGGGAGTGACACTCCCAGCAAGACAGAATCATTCTCATTGTGCTGCTCAGGCGCTTCTAGAGATGATGCAAGGAAATGTCCGTTTTCTTGTTGTTGTGCCTTGTCCTTTCCTCAGAAACCAGTTCTCAGGTGGCAGAAGTCACATACTGACTGGAGTCTCAATGTCTCTGAAAGTGCAAAGACACAAGTTTTAAAATTCCATGCAGGAACTACTGCCAGAAAAAGACCAGCACTTAAGTTCACCAGCTCTCAAATATGCAGTAGCACAGCCTCCTTAAACCATCCTTGCACACAATAGGTCTTAATTATGCTCCTTTCACTGGATTTTATGACGGACTCCTCCAGCAGTCCTTGCACCAGACTGCAACAGCTTCAGTGTGTTTATGGAAACATTTCCTGCTGGTGGGGCGTATGAAAACAGAGGCACTTAATGAAGGGTCTGCAGCAACCTTGGAAGAGCAGCACTTTTGTCTGCTTTAGATCACATTACACAATCTTCTCTATTTCGTTTTCATTTGCATCAGGGATACAGAGCCTGAAGAATGACCTACTTTTCCTGCAATATTTGCCTTGCTTTTAATTATAGCAATTATCATGCCCTGATCGCTGGCACAGTCCCCAGAATGTTGACTTTTTTCTTAATGTTATTGTTATATAGATTACACAGACTCTTTGCCAGCATGTTGCCCTCTAATTATCCAGCTGAAGATGTTGCCTATGCCTCAGACAAGCAGGAGGGTTTTATGTGGAGGATCTTTGAACATTTCTCAGGAGGCTGCTGTACAGCAATCATTATACATAGACTCCTCTGGGAGTCAGGTACGGCTCCATGCTTCTCCTAAATACTCTCTTCTTTTTTATGTTGTTCTTCCCTCACTTTCAGTGCAGCCTTTTTAACAAAGTGTATAACACAGACAGGACAGCCTGGAAACCATCGAATGGCTGGCACAACTCTCAGTCTACACATCACAGTACCACTTCTTACCATTTTTAAACAAATGCCTTAGGAAGATTTTTCTTTACAAAATTATTTAATATCTTTTTATTAACCAGATTATTATATGTTTTTTCTGTCTTTATTAACTCACTTAGCCTGAAAAATAATCTAGGTTAATTATATTATCATTCAGCAACAGAAAATTTTGTATGTGGTTCAGGTGATTAGGAGAGTGAACCAAACTGGTTGCCACACCAGAGAGGACAAGAGTAATACTTTTCTGCTTCATTATGTGACCCAATATTTCCTGGTTTCAGAGTAACAAATACTTTCTCCTAAAAAAACGATACTAGTAAGGATTGCTTTTGACAAAAACATAGAAAAGAGGGGAAATATTCTTATATCATAATTATCATAGGAGTGATTGCATGACTTGATTAATGGGAAACTGTTTCAAGAAGTTCTGTCTGGTAGAAAATGCCATTGTTACTGCCTCAGAGTCCTCCTTCTACTCTAGTCTCAATCCTTGCTTGCAACTGTTCTGCCCTGAATCCTTATTAAATAGTCTCCATTAAAGAGTGAAGGGTTTTTGCTGAATGAGATCTATGTTGTGTCCTGATCTGGACAATCAGAAAGTCACTGGCTAGCCCAGACAGGGAGAGTGCAGATGGTCATAATCTGATTTTACAAGTGTCTTTTCTTACTGCCCTTCTTTGAAGGAGACTCTACATATGTGCGTGAAAAGCCTTGGTCTCCTACTCCAACAATATGACCTGGCAAGAAACAGTTAACTGATGATGTTTTTATAATTATGGAAGTAAAGATGTAGTAGGTATATTATTGAAGCCAGATCAGAATCGCTGGTACTTCTGCACTGTCTAGTAATTTAGTTTCCCATTTCATCCCTCGGTGAACAGATCCTATAATTGCTCATGCTGCAGAAATGTTAATGGCAACTCTCTTTTGGAGCAAGCTGATGTGATCTGATTAATAAAAACAAATGAAAACAAAAACCTAGGTTTGCTTCTGAGGGAAGTCCAGCTCAGGAACTGCTCCCAGTGGGCAGCAATGGAGGATTTAGTCTGTTTGCCCAACCTACTTCAATGCTATTGTAGCAATTTTTGCACCTCCCAGTATGCAGCTGCCCCCCATTCCATGTTCCAGGACAAACATTGCATACCCAGGTTTTCATGCCAAAACACATCACTTGAGAAATTTGCATCTGCAACAAACTGCACACAAAACCCACAGGTTCCTGATGGCTGAAGAGATACCCCACGCACCCTGGCTCTGTGCTTTATAACGTGAACCCAGCTGCTCTCCTCTGGAGGGGGCTCCAAGGCACTCTGCTCTGAGCTGCTCCACACCACTTAGCAAGGAGCTGAAGAACATTTCTGAGAGCAAACAAAATTTTGTAGTGTAGGTGCAGCCAACAAGGAGTCCCAGCTGTAACCCTGCCCCAGTGTCAGCTCTAATTCTTATGCCAGATGAGCAGGCCCTGTTCCTACAATGCTATTCTTGTTCTGGCAGCCCCTGGGACAGATCTCAGGTGTACCAAAATATCTTGCCTGGGGAAGGCAGGTGGCCTAAAACTGCCAGTTCAAGTGGGGCTCAGTACCTCCTGACAAAACCCTTCAGGACTTTGCTTGAGGGATGTCCATAGCCACGCTCATTCCTTGCCCACCAGTGTTCAGGCTTTCACAGGGAGATGAAGGGACAACTGTAGACAGTAAGAGCTGTCCCACCAAACAATTTGGTTTTGTGGCTTGACAGACTTCTGCCCCTTCTCCCTTCCTTTCATCTTAATTTGTTTTTATAGCTATAAATGCTTTTGTTTCTTTACGCCTACATGCCACACAACGTTTCCACTCATCTCGTCATTGGCTGAGCCAATACCTTGGTTTTTAAGTAGTGATGTTCTATAATAAACATCAAACCCCATGAACACAGCAGGAGGGTTCTGACAGTTTATTTTATTCCACCAAGGCATGAAGTTCTCATTGTGCTCCATTTATGATTTTTTTTTTTAACTTGGAAAGGCAAATTTTTTGGTTGATTTCATTCATTTACATGCCAAGGAGTTGTATTCCTTTGGGGTGCTGTAAAAGTCTGACCACTTATGCAGATATAAACAAGGTATGGGGATTAACAGGACATGGCTTTCTGTAAATATATCAGGGAAAACATCCATTTTAAATAAGGTTTTCTTCACAAGGTGGTTGAGTAGGGTCATGACATACATGTACAAAATGGGGATGAACTCTATCACATCTTCCTTGCCAGAAGGAAAAAACAGAGCCTTTGCAGACACAGACCCTGCTGTTAGATCTACACAGAAACTGACTGTAAAAATGCTATGAAGGCAATCAGCATAGCAGTGACTTTTCCCAGAGTTAAACGTTAAGATGTGTCATAAATTTAAATTATTAAATCTCCATCTATACATATAAATTTCGTCTGATTTAAGCAGTGTGAATGTGTGTATCATCTTTCATTTTAATGGTGATTTGCCTTTCCCTAATAACCTGTTTAAGAGATATTTAAGCACTACTGAAGTAAGTCTAAAAACAGTTCAAATGTCTTACTTGAGTCTCATTAATCCACTCAAAACTTAGCCCAGATTTGAAATACCACAGCATTTATTTTGGACAAACTTTATGTATTTCAATGAGATATACCAATCTCTCCATTATTTATGGTTATGATTTCATTTGCTACTAAAATATTGTCTCTTTACACAAGCATCAGTATCATAGACAACCAGACATGCTTGACAGTGTTATTTAAGATGGGGACATTTCAAAGACATAGGAAAAGTCTGAATTATGACTCTGACCCTTTCATTCCAGGAACACTCTTTTGTGGAAGATCTTGTTATTTCTGTCTCTTGATGCGAAACTTCACTGCTGCCAGAATCTTCACTCATCTGCCTTACCCCTCTGGGCTCACCTGGGCTTGACAGGTATAACTTCTCATCATAGGAAGCCAAAACAACTTATTTTGAAGCATTATTTATTTAAAGGCAGAGGGAGGGAGTTCAACTGTGCCACTTTTGTATTTCTTTGCAATTCAGTGAGATCTGCTCAGTTCAAATCCAAGTTCTGTAACCCCAGATAGGAAGAAATAGAAAACCCCTGCAGTGTTTCTCCTTCAGTGACGCCTCTGACTGCTGCTACCTACAGACTGGTCTTGTTCAACACAAGAAAATCTGTTACACCATTGACATTCTGACTTCAGGCATTTGAGCAGAGAGAAGAACACTTTGCTAGCTTTGGCTGATTAGCTGATGAGCTTCCAGTTAAAAACTATACTGTAAACAAGTATTGATAACATTCTCCCTGATTGTACTTCACCTCAGACAGTATTTTACTTAATTTTTTTCCTTTTCTCAAACTCTAAAAGCCTATTTGTATTTCACTTTATCCCTTATGCTTTTATAAAAGTAGTAAGTTGCCCTCAGTCAGCAACAGTTCCCAAAGAAGTAGGAGATAACAAGAGAAAAAGACTAGATCTGGGAGAGCCCCAAGAGCAGCCTGCCAGTTCTGGGAAGCTCTTGATCATCATACAGTCAGAAAATACAGAACTTGAGCGATAGGGCACTCAAAAACCAGTGTAGGGTTTAAATGGTCTTTCAAAGGAAAAATGGTATCTACTGAAAAGCTTTGGAGAGTCAGCCCTAAGACTTGCTTTCCACACATTTGTTTAATTTTATTTTGACAAGAAAGCAGCTCAAGACAATTCAAAGAGGTTTGTAACATCTTGTTCCTTCCTCACTTCCTCTGAAATTTTAATGGATTCTCCAAAAGAGAATGAAACTATGGAAAGGAGATGCAGGTTATTTTCCAAATTACTTAGATAGCATGTTCTCATCCACATATTTCTTAGCGCTCTCCTGTCTTGTGGCTGTTCCGCGGGAAGTGCCCCGAGGGCTACTTGACACTCATGGGCTCTGTTAGTTCTGTGTTGAAAACCATCCTCAGGTGTGCTTTCCAACCTGAATGAAAGATGAACTTTCTCTGCAGCAGGTTTCCATTTCAGTGGGGCAGCAATTTGCCCTTGGCATCTAATGATCCTGTTGCTCTTCCTGCATGGCAGAGCCGGAGAAGAGCCAGGTTAAGAGTTCTGCCAGGGATGGTGGTGATTTGAGACAAACCTCTCAAGTTCCAGTGTTTTTTAAGAGAGAAAAGCATATATCAAAGCATGATTTTTCCTAGCTGCCTCCCCACTGAGTGCAATATTTTTCCAGTCAGTAGCTGCTGGCATATGATTGCTGAATGGTACCCAGTTTCTGTAAGACCACTTTTTCTAAAGCCTCTGTGTTAGCAGATGGTTGAAGTACTACAGGTAATATGTAGCCAAAAAGAAACTATAATGGTATAGGTTACTATAAAAAATTTATTACAAGTCTGAGATGGCTGTGTTAGTCATTACTGACATTTCTTAGGCTAGTAGTAGGAAAACTTTTATAGCCTTCACATTGTCATATAATACCTGTCCCCACAGGTTTTTAAAGTGGCACAAAAACCTAGTAAGGACAGAATTTTTGTAATTCTTTTCTGCCATTAATTTCCTAAATATTTAGTACCCCTTACTAACACCAGGCAAGAGATGGCCACCACTGTAATATGAAGTTACTTCTGAAAATGATGAATGCAATGGCCATTTTCTGGGAAATAAAGACATTCCTCATGCTTTTGATAGGAATATAGAGCCTAACATAAGTAAATCTTGACTAAAAATAAGAACTTCTCTCTTCCTGTACAAAGTCTGAAATAAATCATGGAAAGTACCTTTTTATGTGCAGCTTTCTTCTCCCCATTCAAATGAATATGAAGCCATCAACAGTGGTCAACTTTTACACTCTTCATACCCCTCACCACCTCTCATGGTGAATAAGGGGACAGTATGATGGTTCGGGAGAAACATTAACAATTCAAAAGCTTTGCAATGCAGATATCGTGAAAGGAGGAGACTTCTCCCTGGCAAAGTGATAAATATTAAGATTAGATTAGGAAGGCAGAGTGATAGTGTTTCAGTTCACACCTCCTGCAGCCCACAACACTTTATCCAATTTGCTCTCATCACCAACCCCGCTTATGAATGAAGAAGACACATACCTCAGTATTTATAGGTCAGAGCTGCAGATCTATTTAGTGATATTATGAGTTCTGTAAATCAAGTCACATCATAAACTATGAAAGAGTTCAACAGCATCACAGTAAAAAGAGAGAGAATTTATTGCCAGGTAGCAAAAAATATTATAAATTAGTTTTTTCCCTCACCTAAAATGAATGTGTTGAGAGGGCAGGAGAACTACAATTAACATCCTCAGATGAAGCAGAACCTTCTGTGGGCAGCCAGGAGTGATGAGATGAACTATTGGAATGATTCATTTTGATCATTTTTTTCCCCTGCCTATCTGGTAAACCTGCCCTGGTAACAAACAGTGCAGTTCCACCCAGTTCTGCTAGAGGACATGGAAGGGAAAGCAGAGACAAAATAACAGAGTGTCAAGCACGCATAGGCTACAGTGTCCCCCTTTTGAAATAGTTTATTGCAATTTCCTTAGCAGCTGATGATGGACCCTTGTTTTAGGCCACTGGGTTTGGCTCCAGCACTTCTCAGGTTCAGCCATCAGCTGCAGCAGCAGGGACAGTGTAATACAGAATTTCCCTGTCTCTGAACTGCCTGTATCCGCATGCTCGAAGACACAGGAGCATGAAATACTGGATTTGAAGGAAAATCTAACAAGCCAAAATGGTCTGATTGACATCTCCCTTTCCAGAGAGGAGTTTCTGGAGAAAAGGGAACAAGCTGACTTCAGGCATCTCCTGAAAATTCATTTTTAAACTCTTTAGGAGGAAACGACTCCCTGAAACAACATGTTCAATGCCTGAAGGACCTTTTATTGTTGTTTTTCCTCTTGCAGCAGCCTTTGTCAAGTTGACATAAGCATGTGTAAGGTGTGCACTTGGCCCAGATGTCTTTGTCTGAGATAAAATGCTGCTGTAATGATCTCGTTTATAGTTTGTGCTGTCTGGATTTCTGGGCTTTTATTGCTGGGGACCCTTTGGATTCAGTATTGCTCTTGACCCTGATTCCATGTTTGGCTTCCAGTGTCAGCATTCCCTGTTGGTAATAGGCATAAAATATTAGCAGGAACAGCTATACAATCGAGATATGTATTTACCCCAGACACAGCATTATCCTCAGACCTTTCTGTCAATTCTTGAGCCTTCATGGGTAGCCATGTATTAGCATATCTGTGTTTTGCTGGCAAATGCAAAAAAGTGAGTGCCTTGGGAACCCCACTGTTGTTTTTACACAAGTATTTTATGTTTTTAGAACTAAGCCTTACTCTAATTTTTTGTATTCTCTTTATAGAATGGGATTTGATTTCCAAGGCCAAGGTAGTCCTCATATCACTCCAGAGAGTGATAGTTGTAGTCAGAAATCTACCATGCCTAGAAAATGTACAATCAGAAACTTTGCTTCTGCATTATTTTTTCCAAAAGTAATTAATTTTGGTGGGTTTGGACTCTACATGTTTTAATACTAATATAATTCTCCTGCCCATGTTTAGTTTCAGAGAATGTTTATGTCTGGGAACACTTCAGCATCAGATTCCTATTGAATGACAAAGCCAAGCTGGAGATTGTCATCTAAACTGGTCACAGTGGAACCATGAGATGCTGTGGTTTTCAAAAGGAACCTCAAAGCTGATGAAATTTAGCTAAATGTGTACAAGTAGGGTGTGTTATATCTTTGTTTAAATAAGCAATGTACTGAGTATTAAATATGAGATACTGAGTAGCCTTTAAGGAAATGAACCTTCTGTTTCCAAAGTGGAGCATAAATTTTATAGCCAATTAATTGTTATTTAAAGAAACATTCTTTAAATTTAAATTCATGTCTAGCTAAAAGTGGAAATTGGAAAATACGACTCTGCAGTAAGAGCTGCTGTGTGGTTATACCAGAACTCTGAGTACTCATCTAGCACATTTGAAAAATCCTTGAACTTTGTTGCAGACCTTGTCAGCAATGAGACAAAAAATATCTCAGAAGCTATTGGAAGTGTTGTTCTCTTTCTCAGTTTATTCTCGTGTTCCCTGGGCATAGAGATGTATTTCAAATACATTAGGCTTTGAGTATCTATGTAGCTGAATGGAAACTTGAAGATGCAAACAAAAGGAAAAATTAAATGTTCAGGCTAACATAAGGAGAAACTAATAAGCATTAAGCAAGAGAAGAGGCAAAAAAGTCATTATTTTCAACAATGAGTTCTCCTAAATCACAGAATTTTCTCCTAAATGAACATGGGGAGATGAACACGCTGATGGAAACATTCAAAGGCAGTCTGGACCTGCATATAGCAATGCCATGGTGTTTCAAATGTACAAATGTTTCAAATGTAAGCAGTCAAGATATTTGTTATATGTGCACACTGTTAATTTTCAAAGAAGGAATTCTCTGAATATTAGAAGTCTGACATCAAACCTGCAAGATATTTCTGGCAGGAACTGGCAGATATTACGCACCAGTTAATGGCAGTTGATATTGAGACTGAGGGCTGACAGTCTCCAAAAAAGATTCTGTATCCTCAAAAGGAATGAACACTCACTGAGTTAGCAGATGACACCAGGCTGGAAGGAGATCTTGATATGCTGGTGGGCAGAGCTGCCATTCAGAAAAACCACAACAGAAGAATCAGCTGAAAGAAGCAGTGAAATTCAGCAAATTAGAATACAAATCCATGCAATTGGGACAGGAATACTCCATATAACTCTACAAGCAGTTAGCAAGGTATTAAGGAGCATCTTTGCCCAAAAAGACCAGGAAAACCTGCTGTACAGCAGGCTGAACATGAGTCAGTGTCATGGTGAATTCTGGCACAGACTGGGCTGTATTAGCAAGAATATAGCTAGGAAGTGCTTATTCCCTTTTCCCTGGCATTTGCAAGGGTGTGTGTGGGATTCTGTGTCCAGCTTTTGTCTTCCTCATTCAGGAAGGACATCAAGAAGCAGAAGAGAGTGTGTGGAGGACCACTGGGAAACACATGAGGAGTGGAGGGACATTGAGGGGGCCTTGACTTGGTCAGCGTGCAAAGGAGAAGGCAAAAAGGAATTTAACTGCTTTCGAAGGGAAGGGAGAGTTGGATGCTTTCCAAAGGCACAAGGACAAGAGGGGTGGCTGCAAGGCTGGCAAGGGAAACTTAACATAGATAGAGGGAGAAAAAATTCTTTTAAGTGTGATTCATCCCTCCACAAGGTTGTCTCAGGATGTCCTGGAACAGTTTGGAGACATTCAGCATCTGGTGGGAGAAGGCACTGAAGCACCACACCTAAGTTTGATGCCAGTCAAAGAAATAAATTATAAATATGTTTGAAATGATGATAATCAAAGGAAGATGGGTGAGGAGCTTTTCCCCTCTTGGTCTCATAGGTAAAACCAGGACTGCCAGTGAAATCAAGGGTGATAAAAGTAATAACAGCAATCTTTTTTCCTGCATTATGAAATATTGGATAAAACACTGAAGGTACAGTTTTAAAAGATTGATACAGGTGTCTGGAGAATTACAGGGATAAGTAGAATAAGAGGAGCTTTATTAGTCACAGTGCCAGAATGGCAGATAAGAAGAGCGATAGAACTCCACATTTTGATTTTAAAGAAGTTCTAGATGCCTAAAACTCATATGAATTCTATGTCAGGGCAACTTAGGCCTTGTCTCTCTGCTGCAGAATATTTTCAGCAGTCCCAGACATGAATTTATATTTTAGGAAATCCAAAACAATCCCTTCCAAAGCAACAGAAAAGTGCACACAAGTTTTTATAAAATGGGATCAAGCTTTTGCTATAGAAAGACATGATATTCAATTTTATATGATATATAAGATCCAAATCGTATTAACAGAGGCATCAAATAACAATCAAAGAAATTTTCTTTCTTTACAGCTAACAGCCAAGGTCAGAAAATTTGCTTCATTCATTAAATAATTGATCACTCCAAGAGGACTAAAACCTCTCTGTTTCCCTTAAAGCCATGTTAAGATCATAAAACTTTGCCAGGAAGTATGAGCACAGGTGATGCCAAACTGCATCAAAATGTCATGTACTACTTGCAAACATGGCCAGCAGTGATGTTTGAGTCTATGTCAGAATAAGCTTTGCCCTTCCTGATGTGAACTGAGTACCCTCTCCCCTGAGAAATGCTTCTGCTGACCCCACTGGAGCTCTGGGGCTCAGGGGGGCTCCCTGGTCCTGAGTGGGGTTTCCTGGCCCCAGGACATGTGGATGAGATCTGTGTCCTTAGAGCTCCCATGTTTCTTGAGGTTGACTTTTCATCAGGTGGGGCCCAGGGGTGGGAATGATGAAGGACAAGATCCTGCAGGGCTCCCCAAGACCACCAAGGGAGTGCCCCTGGAGCCCACGTTAGAAGGTAGGAGCAGCCACTGTGATTTATTGATTTATTCTTTCCTCCAATAAAAAATGGTGCAATTATTGCCCGGTTTAGCAGAGAACTTAAACACACCAAATTTACATATGCATATACATCTGAAGACATCGTGAGAGGCATTTAAATGTATACTGGGGCCACTTGGACAATTGAAGCATTACTGAATACATGGACATTTCTTCCTTTTTGCTTTTTTTTCATTTGTATGGAATTGTATGAAAGATGTAGCAATCCAGAATTAAAGAGCAATTAAAAAGTAATTTTATTTAAAATTACAGGCTATTAAAGATATATCTAAGCAAGAAGACAGAGAGTTTTGCTCTACTGATTTTTCACTAGTACAAAAGGCAAACTGAAAAGATGAAGTCAGGTAGGCATTAGACATGTAGCACTGATGTTCATAACTGGAGCCATGATGAAAGACCACAAATTCTTATTGAATTTCACAACACTTTCAAAAATTCTATTATTATCTATTTATGACACTCATTTAAAAGCCTCAGCAGAACTCAGCAACTGAAGATTGTATAAAGAATGAAATTTTAAGGAGCAGTAAATATTCAAGTTAATATAAAAACCGTAAGATTTAAAATTCACTATAATACTGCAGTGAACTTCTTGCAGGGTTTCTCAATCTTATTGTACCATCAGCTCTCTGAACTGTGGTCTGAACAAACCTAGTTAAATTAAAAATAATAGAGTTCGAAAGCTCTTGAGACTCACATTGATATTCAGGTACTTTGGTGTTTGGACATACATATTACACTGGTTTAATTAGCTATCTAACAGCAATCTCCCCATTTTAGGAAAGCAAGCACTTCACAAGAAACAATCAAGAAGTTTGCTCGTGCACTTATGAGATATACAAATGTGCCTGGAAATTTTTCTGTGCACTCTCCCATCTCCCCTACAAATGATGTCTGCTCATACTACAGCCTTGAAACCCCTTCCTTTAAATTTGCAATGTGCTTCACTTCTCGTGAATGATACATCTTTTCATAACAGGTGACTCATTCCCTTCCCATATGTATTGTTTTTAAAATATCAGTGTCAGGGAAACACATAGCATTATTTCAAGTGAAACAACATTTTCTATTAATGAATTAGTCTATTGTAATGATATTAGCTCTGCTGAAAAATAAAACAATACATGAGGTAATTTTATAGCAATTCCTACAACTTTATTGCTTAACAGTCATGCAGAATTCTTTCGCTTCTAATTTCTTTTACCCAACACTATAATCTAGTGTATGCTTATTTTACTTCTCTTATGTCCTCATTTACCCTTATAAATATCCTTTTATCTTTCAGTTTTGACTCTCCTTGACTTATGAGACTTTTGATAAACTTCAAGATGTCAAAGGTTCCCAGTTTTTACTGAAGATGCTCTTATTTTTACAGTCCGTCTCCTCGAGGCGAGCATTCCCTGGAGAGACAATGTTTCAGGCAATTGGAAGGCTCAACATTAGGACATGTAAATGTTTAAATTATGGCTTGCAGATCAATGACAAGAAATAGGACATCTATTTCTGGTAACATTGTGGATTTATAATTACGAGTCAAGGCTAATGCAAGGTGAACTCCTCCCTTTATGATCACTGCCACAAATGCATTAGCTCATCCATGAATTTAAAAATCGACCTCCAGACAGTTAGTTGGTAATTTGGCACCTTGCTTTGATTGTATACAATTTAACAAAAGAACATCCAGCTCTAATTCAACAGTAATATTGCTTCTGCCTTTCAGGAATGATTTATTCATTTGGATATGATGTCCAAATTACATTTTCTAAAGGAAGGGTGTTTACTTTGTTTGCAGTTTATTGCATTACTTCTCAAGGACATGACAAAAGTAAAATTGTTGCTACTGATTATTAAGTTGAACGCAAATATCTCCTGACTGATGGTTCTCTGTACAGAAGTCCCTGGGGGTGGACAGTGGGTGGGAGGGTGGTTGTTGCACCATGCTTTCAGCATACCTCATGCACTTTACAGCATACCTCACCTGGAAAATACTGCCCCAACTCTCAGACACATAAAACAGACAAGGGTTTTGCACACCAGCACTGCAGACCCCTATGGATGCACCAGATCTTTGGGCTGCCTCATCCTTGCAGCTGTAGCATGGGCACCTCAGCACTTCTAGGGTTCACCACACCAGAGGCTCTGCCTTGCCTGTAGTGCACTGTTGTAGTGTCAGAGCTGTTTTTCACTGGTAAAACAGGATTGGGTTTACCTAAATTACAAGCATCAATTTGTACACTGCTGTACAGAAATGTATTGCACTATTTTCTGTACAGCAGATCCCATCCTTACTCTGGTCCTAGAGGACAAGGCTTTCCATTTCTCACCATTGCCTGCAGTGCTGATGGAAGGCTTGACTTACTATTATGTACAATGTTTTTATTGTCAGAACAGAACTAAGAATTTAGAAAGTGGATCATTGCACTTAAATTTTCACATTAACTAAATACTTATTCTTAATTTTTTAATCACACAGCGTGAGTGTTCACGTGTCAGAGACTCCTTACATTATTGACATTTCAGATTAATGACCTCCTTAGTTATTTACTCTCTTCTCAGCTTATTCTTTCTGTCTAGGGTTTTCACTAAGCTTAGCCACTTGCTGTCTAAATCCTGTGAAAATTCATCACATTAGTTGTTGTCACTAAGCTGTCTTGGATGTGGGCACCCAAGCACAAACTAACATTCATTCTTGTCCTACTTTGTAGCCACAGCCCTACTGGAAGAGGTGAAGAGCACTTCAAAAGTATATTCTCTAAAGATGGTGATCTGCTCTACTAAGGAAGACATGCAGATGTAGGTCTAAGATGCAAATGTCTCTGCAGCTGTGAATCTCACATTGACTACTCAGTGAAGGCTCAACTCTCCCAGTGCTGTGTATTGGGTCTGCAGGTAGCCAGTGAGAGGACATCTGAAAGGATGCTGCTTGCTGGACAGCAAGGCAATTCCTGTCCTGGAACTGAGCTGTTGCTGTACATATTCTTTTTCTCCAGTGGCTGCATGTGAATAGGTAAATGCCATCCAGAGGATTATTGTAATTTTTTAGTCGTGGTTTTTGTTTGTTTGGGTGGTTGGTTGGTTTGGGTTGGTTTTATTTTGAGGATTAGTGCAGAAACCTCTCTTTCTTTCTCACTCCTTTTCTCACTGCTTTTCATTAATTTCCTTTGGCTGATAATCTGTGGGCTATCTCTGTGCTGAAGGTAAGTAGAATCAGGGGTGATCCTCTTGCCCCTTTCTGCTCTTTTCCATTTCTCAGGATACCCTCTTTTACACTCTAGCCTTCCAGTATGCAAAGCCTCTTGCTCCCTACAATGTGCATAATAAATCTGTACTGCTGAAAAGCTTACTGGGGAAATGTGAAACAGCCGTAAGGCAGGGGATCAAAGAAAGGCTCTGTTTCACCTTGACCCCACTCTCTTACCTTAGCTGGGATCTCAGAAACTACTTACATTTCCTCCTTCATATAACTTCTTCTCGGTGTTTGCACAACAGAAGATCGGAGCTCAGATGCCAAAATTTTGCAACAGAAGTGAATTTGCCTTGGCCTTATAGTTTCACTAGCAAAAATTAGAAAATGGATCAACAGTATCAGAGACTCTTCAAATATGTAAGTAGTATCTTTGTTGCTTCTTCCACAGTTTTAAAGCTAAGACCATGGGAAACCACTACAATACCACCATCTTTACTTTTGAAACATGTATTTTTATTTCCACACATCATTCAGGTTTTATTGGCAATATCACTTCTGTGGACACAGCTATTGTGACAGGCACAAGGGGAATGAATTGACATGACAAGAGGGAATGGTTTCAAATTGAGAGAGAAAGTCTAGATTAGATATTAGGAAGAAAAATCTTTACTGTGAGAGTGATGAGGCACTGGAATGTGTTGCTCAGAGAAATTGTGGACTCCACAACCCTCCAGGGCCATGCTGGATTTGGGGTCTGAGCAATCTGGTTTAGTGGAAGGTGTCCCTGTTCAAAGTCTGGGGGATTTGAAACTAGATGATCTTTAATTTCCCTTCCAACCCAAGCCATTCTAGGATTCTATGATCTGTCCTGTCCATTTAGTAAGGAAGATCTTTCCTCTTGGGTCTTTGTATTGTATCCTTTTGGCCTTTAGTATTCTCTTGAAGGTTTCGAGACTGCCGTATGAATTGCACAGTGCTTCTTCTTTGCCAGCTGTGGTAACTGCAGTGAAGGCCTTTTGGTCCCCAAAACTCAAAAATGGGAGAGGAGTAAAGGCAGTGAAAATGAACTCTCTCAAATAAAGGGAGGATTTGAGAGTGAAATCCCAGGCTTGACTTTGGACTTTGGAATTGTAAGTATCTTTTCCTCAAGGTATTGATTTTGTGGCTTGATGGCCAAATGAAGAAACCTCAAAACCTGTTGGAAAGAACCTTGATGTTAGGAATAGTATTCTGAATTTTACTCTGGATAGCCTCATGGTAGGGGTATACTAGGAATAATTCCACATTCCAGGCACTTACTATGTGTCAATGATAACCTAGATTTCCTAGAATACAGCTTCAGTCTTAAAATGTAATTTTAATGTTGAAAGCATTAAATTCTTTTCAAATTTAGTTCCATTTTGTCTGCTTGGCATGGATGATAAATTTCCAGCCTCCAGAATCAAGCATTTATTAGAAAAGTAATCTTTAGTAATAGTAATAGGTTTTTTTAACCTAGAAAGGGATTTAGTAGTCTCTAAAAATTGCTCACCTCCAAAAGCAGGGCCAAAGATGACACTGTCTTTCAGGTTCAGGTAAAACTCCTGCTGAAATGAAAGGGAGTTTCACATGTGCAAGGACTACAATGTATGCTCAGGCTCTGGCACTGCTGTTAGGCTGCTGGTTTAAAAATGTGCCGTGTCCCAAGTGGAGTTCAAGTCACCAAGCCCCACCTTTCATCCCACATGTGGGTTGCAAGAAGGCTGTGCTGGAAGGCATTCTCACAACATTTTAGCTTTTTTGTAAGATAGCTGAAAAAACAGTAGTTTGTTGTTAAATCGTTTGACTTTTATTTCACTGGGGACTGCACTAATTTATAAATTGTAGCAGCTGCATTTTTGGATTTTCCCAGCTGCTACCACATATTAGATTTGGAAATCCTCTGGCACAAATGAAAACCCTGTGTTTTCCTTTCTGAGAGCATCAGGTAGGAAAAACTAAAGTTTTTGTTTAAGGAAAAGGTGCTAAAGAATCTTCTCACCCTCTCATTTATTCAAACTCAGATCTTCTTTTGTATTCTGCCATTGGGTCACTCTGAATATCACAGGCATGTCTGAGGACCTTGGTGGTCTTTTCAAGCATGATATATTTGATAATCTCACCACTATTTGTAAGTAGTGTTCACTGTGAAAAGCTGCACTGGAGTCATGGTAGAAGTTGAGTCTCTTTCATGGGTCACAAGGCTGTGATAGAGAGTGTGAGAGTTATCCCCTTAACAACTCAACTCCCTGTGCT
This sequence comes from Erpornis zantholeuca, assembly GCA_013400515.1. NCBI lineage: Eukaryota > Metazoa > Chordata > Aves > Passeriformes > Timaliidae > Erpornis > Erpornis zantholeuca. The sequence goes on along the minus strand of VZTN01002577.1, from coordinate 66,905 downwards.
GCTTGGACCTCTTGTTCTAGAAGTCTCTGGACGAAGAGGACAGGGACATGAAACAGTCAAATCACTTCTTAGATAAGGTGGAACAATGCTGTGTCATATGTCATTTTAATAGGTAAATTCACCTCCCATAGATTAATTTTTTTTGCTGCCATCTGCAGATGTGCTTATAACATGGCCATAGACAAAACTGTTACCAGAAAATATATCTGGATATTATTGCCCTTTAATCCCAGCAGGCTGCATTGCTACAAAATCAAATGTCTGTCTAATCAACTGAAACTAATTAAATAGCAGCTTTCAAAGTCATATTGATTCAGCTTTGCAATTCCCCCCACTTTTGTAACAAGATAATGCTAAGCTTAAATTTTTTGTAACTACACAAAAAAGTGCTACTAAAAGCTATAATTAATTCAAAATAAGAAAATCCAGCTAAGTTTTTTTGGGGTTTTTTTTGTTGTTTTTTTTTTTTTACTTCAGGAGCCAGAGGTATTGATGGAGAAGAGCATTTTTTTCTCTTTCAGGAAACTTCCTACCAAGAGTTCCCTCGACTGTTTAAAATAAAATTTCTTGGTAAAGTGTGAAAGAGTTTGAAGTTGGCAGAATGTTTGGGAAATTTTTACAGCTGTTTTCTCTCGAAAAAAAATTCCATCTTCCCCTTCATCTCAGACATTTGTTGGGCAGTGACTAGTGGGGAAAACTGCCAACTAGCAGAGAGAACAGGGACTAATGGAGCAAACTTTCACTTTAGAACCCCGAGAGTAAAATAAACAGAGGACTCTGGCTGCCATACAGGTTTGCTGCTTCCACAGGTCGACATTGCAGAGGGCACACTGGGAGAAGAGTGCTTAAATCTTCTCCAGAAATGTGCGTTTTTACCTTAAAACTGTAGCCAATCGGTAGGGACAGGCTGTGCCATTTCTGCACAGAGGACCAGGTGCTTGTGTAAACAGGGAAAGTCTGATGAAGGTGGTCCAAGAAAGGGTGCAACTTGTGTAGGGTGACAGCAGAGCAGAAACAGACACAGGGTGGTTTAATAGATCAATTTTCTCCTCACCTTAATGAAATATATTCTAATAAAGATGTTACTTTTTCAAATGGCAAAAAATAAAAGGAAGTATCAAAGTAGAAATCTCCACAACTTGCAGTTCTTAAAACACGAATACATAAATACACAATATCTATTAACTAATATAAAATATAACATGATATACAACATAAAATGTATAATTTATATTACATATTCTGTTATATGATGTATGAATATATAATGTATCACATATCATACCTCTTAAAATATATTGACTATATTAATAGTATATGTTATATATTATATATTATATTAATAGTATATAATATGCATTATATGTGACATTTATACATTCTGGAAGGAATCCTTCAGCACATTTTAGCAAAAGATTCAACAAGGGAAGAATCAACCAAAATTCAGCCCAATGTGCAAAGAGGAGGAACTGAAAGTTTTTTCTCTAATATTTCCTTTAAGTGACAAATGCTGTAAGAATCTGATTTTATTCTAAAAGCGAATCTTACAGAAAGGTGTAGCAATCTTGTAGAAAACAAACATGCCATTCTAAGATTCTATGAATATGGGTGATGCAAATTGTTCTGTGGAAAAAGCCTATTTGTCCCCTCAGGAGGGGACTGAACCCACGTGCAGCTCAGAGCAAAGGCACCTTCCCAGACAGGCGCTTCCCTGGTGGTTCACAAACGCCCCTTTGGTACTGTGGATCAACACAGAAAGAAGATGAGCTTGGAGCTACATGGAATCTGTAGAAAATTCAAGGCAGAGAGAGTGTCCAGGGTGCTGAGGAGAGGTAAGAAATCCATGTCAGACCCCTCTGGGCTATAGGAACACGCCTTGTGCATTTTGGGATGCAGAATGTCAAACCTCTTCTATAGTTCGGTATTTAATGCCTTTCCTTATAAAGTGTTAGAGCAGTCAAACCTTTATTTAAAAGCCCTGACAATTCTGAAGACTGTTAACCTTTCCTTCAGAAAGGAAAATGCTTTTAAAGGTGTGGTTTCATTTTTACCGATTCCTTTTTAAATCAACATTTACTTGCTTCCTTGAAAAGAGGGGAGATGGATGTTTCAAGGAATCCCCCAGCTGCTATCTACTAGTGCTGTGTAGGCTAAGGAGACTTTTTCTTCCTAAGCCTCTTTGATTTATATCATGTACTTAAACACTCACTAGAGTGAAGCCCAGAACAGGAGTCTTCCCCCGTATCAGATTGCTTTAACAATTAGCCTGTAGAGGCATCCACCCGTTCTGACTGGAGCATGTCAGTGATCCATACTGTATGGCTGTGGAGAAGCTGCAACAGGCAGGACAGGCACGGGCACTCCCCACACACAGCCACCAGCTGACAGAGCCCTGGCTCTCTCCAGGGCACCCCCGGGAGGCTGTGGTCTCCTCACTATCCTGTCCTTGCCCCCTCATGGGCCTCTCCTTGCCTTGTGGTGGCACCCCCAGCCCACGAGTCCTCATCTCTCTGGGGCTGGCCCTGTGGTTCCAGCCCCATGGCAGGGCGGGCACTTGGCGCTTCTGCACAGGGCCACAGGAGATGGGGAGCACTTACCTGCCAAAATCATCAGACACAGAGTTTAAAGGGAAGATAGGAGCGGCTGTTCTGGCTGGGCACATGGACAGAGCAGGACTCAAACAGCACCAGCTCCTTTTATCCCATTTTTCCTCTGTTTTACCTCTGTTTTCCCATGCTTGTTTCTCCCCAGTAGCTCTTGATCCCTCCCTTTCACTGCTTTGTTCCCTTCTCTAATCATCCAATCCAAAATGCTCTTTCCCAGTATAGAATCTTGTTCCTGAGGCATTTCCTCCCCATCTTTTAAGTGACCTGGGCAGAGTCTCTCCCATGGACTCATCTTGAGGGGTCTCACCCAGCTCCCAGGGTGGCTGCTCTCAGTGACACCCAGGAGGAGCTAGGGCAGGGGAATCCACTGGCACCAGCTGACTGAACGGGGCTCACCTCCTGCCCCTGCCATGGGCCTCCCTGCTCCTTTTGCAAGCCTTTTTTTAATCACAGAACCCCACAAAATTTTGAGTAGACACAGTAGAGGGTAGAAGTATGCCACGGCCGTGTTTATTTTGGCTGGTCCTCAAGGAGCTTAATGCCTCCCTATTCTGCTCTCTGGAAGCAGGCAGTCAGCAAAGAGGAGACTGAGACCCCTTCAGGGAGTGGGAAACACTTTGTTCATGCCCGTCATATGCAGATGTTTGAGTTAGACCCTAGGAAGGAGCCAACTCACTATGGTTTCCTTTGGAGAACAGGACTAGGTTGGAATCCCTCTGGGCAGGGGTAGGGGAAGTTCCACCAGAGTCAGGAGGATGTGTGGGAAGAGGATGGACTGCCTGAAGGAGAAAACAAGGCTCCAGAGGAAGGCAGTAAAAACACTAAAAAACCCTCCATGTCTTTTCATATAACTTGGAGGAAACAAAAAGTCCTTGGGCATCATGAAAGCCTGCTATCAGGAGGCAGTTTTTGATAACCTTTCTCTATTGATTAATCAGTTGCTATGTTCATTTGAAACAAAGCCCGTGGCTTGTTTAGGAGATAGCAGCATTGCAGCTTAGTAGTGTTCAAAATACCATATCACTATCAAGGCTAATTTAACACTGATGAGATCAATAGGGTTCCTAGGGCTAGAGCAGATAAGAAACATGGCTCATTACATGCTGCTCTAGTTCTCCATGTGAAGAGAAAAAATGTGCAGTAGAGTGAGAGAAAATGGATTTGGAAACTGTAGAGTCCTGAATAGGAGGGAGGGAATGTTTGGCTTGCTTCAGTGGATCCCCTGAAGTGACATCCCTGAAACAGGGATAGAAAACTGGGAGAGGTTCCTTTCTATTTCTGACTTTCTCAGGTGTGCCCCTTGACTGGAATGTCCTTTTTGTGGCTGTTGTCAGCATTTGTTCACTTTCCCTTTCTTCTCTCTCCCTCTACAAAACATACAAAATCCAAGTTTTCTCTACAAATGTGAATCTCTATGCAACCCCATTATCTTTGGTGATAGCAACATAAGGATCACTTTTATACAGAACTGCTGGACACTGCCTGGTAAATATTTCCTCCTGTTATGGAGCTTAGAGTTAAGACACAAAAACACCTGGAGTCTTGAAAGAGGGAAGTGATAATGCTCACACACTGAAGTGCAAGCCAGGTGCCTGCATGGCATCCCGCAGATGTCTGTGCCATGCCAATAGCAAAAGGTGAAATCTTTGTCCCTTCTGGGAGTTAGGTGTCTTTGTCAGCCCTGGATGGAAAGCATGGAGCCCTGAAAGCAGTAGCTGAATTTTTTTGTTCAAAGTATTAAATGAGATGAGAGTGTGTGCCTTTTCACAGTTTAAAAAGGGAGAACCTCATTTCCTATACCATCTTAATAATTGAACTAGCATTCTATGCAGCAGACTAATAGGGTGCTCAGCAAGAAATTGGGAGCAATCAATTCCCTTTTCTCCCCGCCTGAAAGAATTCAGCTTCAACTTGCCACAGCATGGTCAGTCAACAGTGACAGTCTCACATTCCTGCATGTCCCTTCTTCCCCTAATTATGATTTCTTTTTCTTGCAAGTGGCACGACTAGGGTAAAACAGATATGGATTGGCTTTTCCTTCTGTCTCTACCTCTAGTACCATCCTAGAAAAGCCCATGTAGTCCTTCCCTTCTCATGCAATTACTATGTCACTGTGACATTTGCAGGCTAAAGTTTGGTTTAATTCTAGTACATTTTAGGTTAGATAAGCAAAGATGATCAGGACAGCCTAGGTCTTCTTGTCTCTATCAGAGGATGCTGACTGACACTTCCTGCATAGGTCCAAAGGCATTGAAGGGTTTCACATGGCCAGACTATTCCCTTCTGGTTTTCAGGTTCATACCTAGCCTGTCATTGCAGTGATAAAGAGGGAGCTTCAGATGGCCCCTGAGTGATTTATTTGAGAAGTGTTTATTTATAAATTCCTATCTGGCGCATACATCATCAACAATCATAATTCAAAATAATGGGAAAGGCACTCCATGTAATTATCTCAAAGAGGCAGTAATTTCCTCCATTTAGAGAAAAGATTAAGAATTCTGAAACAGGGCAAGCTCTCCTTCCCAGAAGTACTACTCCTCTCCATGGTAAAAATGGTGTAGTTCACGTAAGAATCTTCCTACTTGAGAAAGACAGCTGAAAAATGCACTTGGACCATGATTTCTTTTCAATTGCTAAACACTGTTGCACACAATGGTGGCAGTTCCAGGCAATATAATATAATATTTTTGTACCTTGTTAGAGATGCTTTGTTTGTTGAATTTTTTTATCCATTCCATTTAACTTCTCAGCAATGTCACACATGGATCTGGAGACTGGACTTGGTGACTCCAAGAGCCTTTCTAGCAAGCTCGATCTAGCAGGCTGGGTCTGGGCACAGCACCAAGGCTTTGCCTCCCCGATTAACTCCTGTCTCTCTACACCTCCCAAAGCCTTTGGAGCTTTACTGGAAGTTGCAGTGGTTCTTCCCACAGTCACATAGACCCAAAGAAGCCCCACAATCTCTGAAGCTCTGGGCAGAGCCCCACATCAGGGAAGTTGCCCTCAGCTGAATTATCTGGCTGCTGCATGTCAGCCCCTGCTCCCACTGCTGCTGCCCCACCAGCTGTAAGCCCATGGGATTTTGCCTACCCAGGCCCTCCTGTCTGAAAAGGGGGTAGAGTCCCCATTCCCATCACCCTGTGTATGTGACAGCTCCTTGAGGCTTTCCCCCTCAGTGCAGCCTCTTTTCAGCTTTTCATAAGCACAAATATAGAAGAGTTGGGTCCTAGGGACTCACGAGGCTTTCTAAACACTGCAGCGAAGCCACAGTATCCTGAAAGAGAAAAAATTCCCTGGAAAAGTTAGCAGCAAATTGAATACAGGGATATATGCAGGGTTATAAGACCTCATCCTCTCAAGAATTTCCATGCAAGATAACTTTCAATGAAATAGCACAGTCAAAGTTCAAACCAAAGAAAATGAGCTCAAATAACAAATGAACAGATCTCAGCTAAAACTAGAACCAATAGAGTAAAGAAGTTAATGACCTGTTCATCTTAGTATTATGTAATTGAGCCCAGATGACATTTAAGCAGAAAGAAGCTGGCCTTATGGTTTGTTAGTAATTACTCACATTCCAGTAACAAGCCTACAGGAGTGTTCCTTTAAATCCATGTCATGTGTCAGCATTAGTACCTACTCCAAGTAAGGGTAACTGATGAACTCCAGCCATGAAAGAAGAATCAAATACAGATTAAATATTTAACGGCTTTAGCAAATGCAGTGGAAGTAGAAACATATATTACAGGGAAAAAAAAAAAAAAAAAAAAAGAATCCCCAAAGTAAGTAGAACTTAATTCAGCAGCAGCCTGGTTTAAGGGTTTTCAGTCACTTGTATTTTGGAGAGTTGCATGACAATAACATTTCCAGTTCAGGAGTTTGTAAGCCCGCATTTTTCAGCATGTTTTCATGAAGCAAAAGGTAAGTAATATAAAAAAAAATTTCACTGGAGTTACACAGTACTCCAGTGTAGGCTTTTGGTCTGCAAGTAATTTCATCTACAGGTTTTGAGACTCACATTTTCTTTATTTCAATTAGCCAGTAATACACAGAATTAGCCAGTCATACACAGAATTATGAAGCACTGTATCAAGCTGTAGAAGGGCATTTCCTCAGTAAATTAACAGTGATGTTCAATCGAACTAACCAAACAAAAACACACAAAATACATTAAGACTAATTAGGGAAAGAAAATGTTTTACTTTTTGAAGAAAGCCTGTGCATCTGCCTGAGATGATACTTTTCCTGCTTATTTATGTCTTTGTAGGCTAGGAAGATGGTTCTGAATCATTGTACCAGTACAAGAATTACTTAAATTGCAGTAGAGTAGGGTTCCTTCCTGCTTTTTTTTTTCTTTCTTTTTTTTTTTTTAAGTGATGGACAGGATTCTGTGTTTAGTCATGACCAAACTGAAGTTCTCTGAGGTTAGGAAGCCTTTGGATTGATTCCAAGGGGGTTTCTGCCAGGAATTAGTTCTGGAATCTCATTGTGTCACTCACTGCTTGAGCTTTCTTTTCCTTTTGGAAGAATAAATGAAGTTTCAGGACATAGGGACATGCTCAAAAGTAATTAAGTTACAACCCCGTAGCTGGAAGGCACTGTTCTCTAGCTGAGATGTAGCAACTGACCATGTTGGCTTTCAAAGCCCATTGGAACATAAAGTACAATCAATTATTTAAATCAACAAGAGTCTTAATGGAACTGTTAGTGGGATATCAGATTTCAACCATCTGTGACATGCAACATTTTGCATTTTGAATCACATTAAAATGGTGTGGTAAGCAAAATAGATGTTGTGACTCGAGATAACGAACAGCAAACCATTTTACTTCACAGTGTTACACCCAAGGAAGACAGCTGGTAACCACACTCTAGCTGAGCAAAAACAAACTTCTTGCAAGGAAAGCAACTATTTCATAAGTACTAATTCAATTGCTTGTGCTTATGCAAAGGTACCCATACTAGGGCATCAATATTTTCATTCCACTGTGGACCTCAATAATCAATCATTGTATCTACAGCACAGCTTCTCTCTTTCAATCGGGATTTCAAGGTCTCTTTTCTCTGCTTGGCATATAGATTAAACATAATTAAAAAGATAATTCTGCAGAAACCAGGTGACTGCATTTTCTTAAAACTCTTATTCCATTAATAGCTGTGTTTCTTTTCTTCAGCTGGTCTTCATGAGATGGAGGGCTGATCCAAAGAATATGCAGTTATTTAACAGAAGTAGTGTTATCAAATCAAATTTCTATTACACTTGACTCTCAGTATCCTGGAATTTTATGCAATGCTCATTTCAGAAGCCTTCACATCTCTGTAAATATTTTCACTTGAGGTATAAGTCATTGTTATTTATCATTTGACCAAATCTTCATTTAGAAGAAATTTGTTCACCTCTGCTTCATTTAATTGTCCTGGATTTTCGATCATATATGGTATGGACGGCATCTAACAGGAATGTTTTCAAATACAAACCTATTTCTATTATAAAACACTTCTGAAGTAACTTTATTAGCTGGAAAAAAAAAAAAAAAAAGAGTGAGAAGTGCTGAAGAATCTTCACATACAAGACCTCGGGGGCAGGAAGCTCCCAGCAAAATGGCTGCTCTGATTTTAGTCTGAGTGACAAGGTGGAAATGAAAGAGAAAGTGTATGTGGTATGCAATTTGGCCAAGTGAGACCATGAAATGTTGGAGGTCACTATTCCTAGGAAAGAAAGGCATAAGGACCAGAAAATGTTGGAAAAATTCACAACTTTTCTGAAGATTTACAAAGATTGTTAACTTAGATAGTTTATCTGAGCTGCCTGAGAGTTTAGGTCCAGTTCCTGGGGACCAAAGACATCAAAGTATGGCAAATAAAAAAATCTGAATTTTACATTGCAGTCTTTTAGCTTACACTGTGACAAATGATGTGCATTCGATGAATTCTTACTATTTTTATTTTAGTTGGTAGTAATAGTTTTATTTTCTTTAGACTTGTTTTAAGTACAATCAAATTACTCACATTTCCAGTGTTTCCCGAGTACTTCCAGCTCCTCTCTTGACTGCTATCCTTTATGAAGACTCTTCTTTCCTGTCTTGTCGAAAGGCATCAAAACCAGCTCCTCCTTCCAGGACAGCTGACACTGGAGAAAAAAATTTACATTTTTTTACGTAATACATCAAAAGTCTGACGTGGGTTTTGTTCCAGAAATTTTTGATGGGTAGAGAGAATTGTCAACACTTGTCATTAAGGCTCTCTCTAGAAACAGGTTATATATTAAATAATTATATTTAACTTTTTATGTAGCATTAGGTTATGGAAAAAAATCTTGCAGTTCCTGCCTTGTGACTAATACTTTTTTTGAAAACCTTCTAGCATTTGTTCCTGGACATAGGAACACTCTGTAATATATTTTTGTCCAGCATGTCACATTTCTGTAGATAGAATTTTTAATTTAATTTGCTGGTGGAAATGAATCTTTTTTTTTTTTTTTAATTCCAAGATACAGCTATTTCCATATTTTTTTCTGAAGTGTCTACACTTCAGAAAAATTCCATATTTTTTTCTGTAGACACTTCAGACATCTGCAAAACCATCTGGAAACAAGGAGAAGTAGCTATTTTGTGACTAGACTTCTTCCAAACAACCACAATATAATTTAGCTATCTATTTTTACTGTATAACCTACATAACCTCCAAAACTGTGCATGCTTCCATCAAGCACCCATGGTCTAAAAATCACAGAGCTTTGAAACAGTGGTTCAGATACACTGGTATAGTTTGTAGCTTCAAATTCTTCATAGGAGCCTTGAGGTTGTAACAGAAGCAGCCATAGCAGGTTTGTATATTAAAGACAACCAGAAAAGGTGTCAGAGTGAACCTTATTTGGGTTATAATGCTGCTGGTGGTACTGTGCAAAGGTTTGTAGCAGTAGAAGGAAAAGGAAAACTACTCTCCAAAGCTTCTTGTGTTCCTAGGAAGAGTTAACCTTGCCTTCTACAGGTGCTGGACAAAAACACTGGATGTGAAATGATGGCCCATCTCAAACCACTGACAATGTTGTCATTAACCAGGATGGAGCTCATATTCAGAGTTCAAAACATGTCAATCACTACCAAAATGCACGGCTCTTCTATCTGTCTTAGCTCAGTAGAGGCACTGATCACAACCTGTCACACTAATATTACCCTAAATCCAGGGAGGTCTTGGACATGCCAGGGACTGACAGAAGTTCTGCCTCTTGATGTCCAGCATGGTAGTGGCCCTGAAAAGCTTACCTTAAATGCAGAGATCTCTCTGTCTAGGAACACAGCCTGAAAGGAAACAGAAAAACATTAAAATGTATGAAGGGAAATACCAAAGATGCTTGAGCCTTGGATTTGGCAGTCCATTTTTATTGAGCAAATCTGTGAGTGCTAGTGCAGCAGGACTAATGCATGCATTGATGTGTTCTGCTCCCTTGCGGCCTGGAGGAGGTTCCTGTTGCAGCATGAAATGAAGGCTTCTGTGTTTGAAGACATAAGCGGGTTCCACAGAGCTGGGTTTTTGCCTTTCAAAGGTCCATTCCACATATTCAGCTCAGTGGAAAGAGAATATCACTCTTGGTGCTTGTGGAAAATGCTCTACTGTATATGTCTGGATTTAGCAAGGAAGTGCTTCTGCTCCTCTCTTCCATCACTTTTCTGGCTTACACTTCCTGCAGCCTTTCCTCAGTGCCTGAAAATAGGTATGAATCAAGACATCAGCCTATTGTGCTGATCAAAATGG
>VZTN01002577.1:39213-55511 GCA_013400515.1 Erpornis zantholeuca | reverse complement strand
GAGAAGTGCTGAAGAATCTTCACATACAAGACCTCGGGGGCAGGAAGCTCCCAGCAAAATGGCTGCTCTGATTTTAGTCTGAGTGACAAGGTGGAAATGAAAGAGAAAGTGTATGTGGTATGCAATTTGGCCAAGTGAGACCATGAAATGTTGGAGGTCACTATTCCTAGGAAAGAAAGGCATAAGGACCAGAAAATGTTGGAAAAATTCACAACTTTTCTGAAGATTTACAAAGATTGTTAACTTAGATAGTTTATCTGAGCTGCCTGAGAGTTTAGGTCCAGTTCCTGGGGACCAAAGACATCAAAGTATGGCAAATAAAAAAATCTGAATTTTACATTGCAGTCTTTTAGCTTACACTGTGACAAATGATGTGCATTCGATGAATTCTTACTATTTTTATTTTAGTTGGTAGTAATAGTTTTATTTTCTTTAGACTTGTTTTAAGTACAATCAAATTACTCACATTTCCAGTGTTTCCCGAGTACTTCCAGCTCCTCTCTTGACTGCTATCCTTTATGAAGACTCTTCTTTCCTGTCTTGTCGAAAGGCATCAAAACCAGCTCCTCCTTCCAGGACAGCTGACACTGGAGAAAAAAATTTACATTTTTTTACGTAATACATCAAAAGTCTGACGTGGGTTTTGTTCCAGAAATTTTTGATGGGTAGAGAGAATTGTCAACACTTGTCATTAAGGCTCTCTCTAGAAACAGGTTATATATTAAATAATTATATTTAACTTTTTATGTAGCATTAGGTTATGGAAAAAAATCTTGCAGTTCCTGCCTTGTGACTAATACTTTTTTTGAAAACCTTCTAGCATTTGTTCCTGGACATAGGAACACTCTGTAATATATTTTTGTCCAGCATGTCACATTTCTGTAGATAGAATTTTTAATTTAATTTGCTGGTGGAAATGAATCTTTTTTTTTTTTTTTTAATTCCAAGATACAGCTATTTCCATATTTTTTTCTGAAGTGTCTACACTTCAGAAAAATTCCATATTTTTTTCTGTAGACACTTCAGACATCTGCAAAACCATCTGGAAACAAGGAGAAGTAGCTATTTTGTGACTAGACTTCTTCCAAACAACCACAATATAATTTAGCTATCTATTTTTACTGTATAACCTACATAACCTCCAAAACTGTGCATGCTTCCATCAAGCACCCATGGTCTAAAAATCACAGAGCTTTGAAACAGTGGTTCAGATACACTGGTATAGTTTGTAGCTTCAAATTCTTCATAGGAGCCTTGAGGTTGTAACAGAAGCAGCCATAGCAGGTTTGTATATTAAAGACAACCAGAAAAGGTGTCAGAGTGAACCTTATTTGGGTTATAATGCTGCTGGTGGTACTGTGCAAAGGTTTGTAGCAGTAGAAGGAAAAGGAAAACTACTCTCCAAAGCTTCTTGTGTTCCTAGGAAGAGTTAACCTTGCCTTCTACAGGTGCTGGACAAAAACACTGGATGTGAAATGATGGCCCATCTCAAACCACTGACAATGTTGTCATTAACCAGGATGGAGCTCATATTCAGAGTTCAAAACATGTCAATCACTACCAAAATGCACGGCTCTTCTATCTGTCTTAGCTCAGTAGAGGCACTGATCACAACCTGTCACACTAATATTACCCTAAATCCAGGGAGGTCTTGGACATGCCAGGGACTGACAGAAGTTCTGCCTCTTGATGTCCAGCATGGTAGTGGCCCTGAAAAGCTTACCTTAAATGCAGAGATCTCTCTGTCTAGGAACACAGCCTGAAAGGAAACAGAAAAACATTAAAATGTATGAAGGGAAATACCAAAGATGCTTGAGCCTTGGATTTGGCAGTCCATTTTTATTGAGCAAATCTGTGAGTGCTAGTGCAGCAGGACTAATGCATGCATTGATGTGTTCTGCTCCCTTGCGGCCTGGAGGAGGTTCCTGTTGCAGCATGAAATGAAGGCTTCTGTGTTTGAAGACATAAGCGGGTTCCACAGAGCTGGGTTTTTGCCTTTCAAAGGTCCATTCCACATATTCAGCTCAGTGGAAAGAGAATATCACTCTTGGTGCTTGTGGAAAATGCTCTACTGTATATGTCTGGATTTAGCAAGGAAGTGCTTCTGCTCCTCTCTTCCATCACTTTTCTGGCTTACACTTCCTGCAGCCTTTCCTCAGTGCCTGAAAATAGGTATGAATCAAGACATCAGCCTATTGTGCTGATCAAAATGGAGGCATTTTTGCCCACAATTTCCATTCTCCCCTCTCTAACCAGTCAAGGGGAGAGTCTGCCCGTTCAAATTGCAAAACACAGAGCAATGGGTCAGGAAGCATCTTAGCTTTGTCTGACAGCACCCGGCATGACGGGTTGTGATCTGTTGCTTGGATTTAAGCATTGTTGCATTACAAACACTGTATGTCATGGAAATTTGTCTGAAATAAGATGAATTTTGAAAAAAAAAACCAACCTCAATAGCATCTTTTATTTTTCCATAATGGATAAAGAAAGATTTTTATACAAATTGTTTACCATAGACATAAATTAATGTCTAACACTCTTGTCAGGGAGAGAAAACAAATTTGCATGAAGCACTTTGATGTATTTGTTAACTGACCCCTTTCCTACTTCCTTTAATTAGAATTTCATATTTGGTAAAATGTATCATTTGTCTCTGACTGCTATGCACCAAAAGAGGAGGGAGAGAGTAATTTTCAAATAAGCATTCACACCTGGTATATATATAGCTAAACATCCTACATCTATTTCATAGCTAGCTTGAAGGGTGGATTAAAAAGAAGGATAAAGTGCTGCACCACTTATCTGACTTTTCAAAACAACTAACACCTATTTCCATAGTGAGGAGGAGATGGAATAAGAGAAATGTAGGTCTAATTCATTTATCACTCTGTTTTCCTTCTCACGTTGTTTATCCATAGACCTCCTGTCATCTTTATACTATTTAGAAAATGAATTAGGGTTCATACATATTACTTTCTTCTCTAGACAGTTCTAGAAAGGGGAGGAGAGCCACAGGAAGGGTATGGACTCAGCAGTACTGCTGTCTGTCTCAGAGAGCTGGTGAGGGGAATGGGTACTGTTGCTGAGAGGGGTCCTCCCTTTGTGCCACAGTGTCATGTTGCCTTAAAAATAACTTTGGCCAGCTGTGCAAGCCCCCACGTGGGCTACCTTGTGCTAAAATAACTGGGGCACCCTCCTGCTTTGCTGCCCTCTTCCATTTCCTCCCTGCAATAAAACCATTCACTGTCACAGGACATTTCATTTGATTATTGCTATTTGCGGCCACAGGTTCCTTCCAAACATAATTATTAGCCTGTATTATTCTTCAGAAAAAACTGCTGTTTCCTGCTTCCCCTGGACTCTACTTGGCAAGTAGAAAATGGGCAAATCTGAAACCCAGATCTCCTGGAAGGGATGGAAGGAGGCTCAGGACACCCCACCAGACTATATCTAAAACCATTACCATGGCGCCCCTCGTGCAGCATAAACACTCATCACAACAGGGTATTTGATGACTACTGACAACCCAGTGCAAGCAGAACACCTCTAAAGCCCATCTGCCATCCACTGAATGGACCAAGATGGACCAAGCTTTTGGGATAAAAACGGCAGTGTAGGCTGTGATCATCGTCAGTCCAAACTATCTTAATTGTCTCTTGTAGACAAGCCTGTTGGTAAAGGATTAAGGACAACCTATTTTGCAGGTAGCCCACAAAAAGATATCATGAATGAAACAGCAAAATGATGTAAAAAGTGAAGGCAGAGTCCATTAGCTCATGAGGTTTAGAGGTTTTGCTTCATTTTCTGCAATCTGTAGACTTTGCTTGGAAATGGAGGAGGGTTGCTGTCTACCTCTTGGCTGAAGTGTCATGAAACCCCACTGGTGCACTGTATCCATTATTTTCCCACCTCATGATTGCAGCTGAACATGGAGGAAAAAAGGCAAGGAAAAGGGTTTCTGTGAATCTGCTTTAGTCAGCTAATAGACAAGAGTATTGCAAGATTTTAGCTAATTGGAAATACCAAGTGCTCTTGATTGCACTCATCCCCTGAGAAATCTTTGCTAGCTTTCCAGCACCAGACTGTACCACTTCCTAGCTGGTTAAACAGGTCTTTGAGGACCTGTTTGCAAGCTTTGTCACCAGTATGGCTCCTCTCCACTTGAGGAACCTGCTGTGTCTTTCTACTTACATCACCTTTCAACACATTACCTGAGTGTCATAAAAATACGTAAACTGAACCAAGTATATGTATTGCAACATAGGAATGGTAGCTCAGATATCTGCAGGACTTTGTTTTAGTTCAGGCTTTACATCTCAGACACTCCACAGGGACATGAGAACATTTCAAGGGGAAGTGCAGCATCCTATAAATTGCCTTCACAGTCTTTCTGTTCTTAGTTAAGAGGACAAATTAGCGAGGTGGTTGACAGTCTCTTCTCCCAAGAAACAAACAATGGGGCAAGAGGAAAAGGCCTCAAATATTACCAGAGGAGACTTAGACTGGATATTAGGAAAAATTAATTCACTGAAGGGCTTGCCAAGCACTGGAATAGGCTGCTCAGGAAAGTGGTGGTGTCACCATCCTTAGAGGTATTTAAAAGACATACAGATGAGGCACCTGGGGGACATGGTTTAGTGGTGGACTTGGCATTGCTGGGTTAGTGGTTAGAGCTGAAGATCTTAGAGGTCTTTTCAACCTTAACAATTCTATGACTCTAAGGGCACTCCAAATCTCATACAGCACGCACAGAGCAAGAACACAGGGAGAAAGAAGAATTAATTTCACCTCTTAGTTAATTTCCCTTGGCTTTTGGCATGGCCAGAGTAAGATAGGCATTCACCCAGGCTCATCGGGGGGTGAACCAACTCCCAAGTGCTGAATTGCTTCTGAAGGAGCTAATTTCTTTTAATTGGCAATACTGGGAGCCTTGGCTCCTCACTGAGGAGAAAAATTAGATGCCTGAAAATAAGTGGGGTGAGGAATCTGAGCCAAGGAACATGAGGACAAAATCTTTATCAAACATTAATGCAGGAAAAAAATTTAAAAACACATGAGACTTTTGTAAAAAGCTGCCCTTACAAATGGGTTCAGGGATCATGGAGTTACTGTGTAGACATGGCAATTCCTCTGTTTGAACAAGTTGTTTCTCTGATAAGACTTCTATGAGCCTTTTCACTCTTATCTCCCAGTCTCTAGAAGCTGCAGTACTCAGAGCTCAAGTGATGCACATACATTTCAAAGTCTGACTGTTTGATAAGGCATGTGAACAGAAGATTAGGTCTTAGGCCCTGCAATAAGATCCAGCACAATACGAGGAACAAATATTTTGGGGTCCTGGTTGCAGATTTTCTGTGAATCTCCTTCTATCAAATACTCACAGGAAAACTTTACCAATGTTTTTAATAAATGCCTGCTTTAGATAGACTGGTCAGTAAATCCCATAGATGATGACAATATAAAAACATGCTAACAACTTTACCTGCAATTTAAGAACATTGAGAATACTTTGAGTGCTGCTGCTTCTTTCATGGTGGTGTAATAGACACACACCCACAATTAAAAAACATTTCATTTTTTTTCCTACTCCTATTAATTACATAAAGACTTCTCTTTTCAGAAATGTTTACTGTGAGATTTTTAAATCCAAATTATCACTTTGCCAGCATTTTGTTGCATATTCGCAGCTGCTTATGACATGATGCCAACTGCTGAATTAATTATTTAGTTAATATTTTGTGTGACATTTGAAGGAATGTGACGAAAGTGCTGGCTGCAGATCCTATTTTAAGATCTCTTATTAGCAAGGGCTAGAAGCACCTCCAGGTATTTTGCAGTCCTAGAGATTGTGAAATACAACAAAAGAAAGTGGAGCAGCAAAATATTAAATTCCTGAATTTCCTTGTAAGATGTTGAGAAAGCCAACTGATTTGGATGGACCTGTCCTTTCCTAGCTTGCGATGAGGAAAAAACCTTTTCATCTAACTAGAAAAAGGTAAATATCCTACCGACACATCTTTGCACCAAATCTGGAAATATTAGATGAGAGATTAGATATTAGATGAGAGATTAGATTCCACTTTTCAATCATGCAATTTCTTCCTCTTTCCTCTCCTCATTTATTCTATGGCCTATTTCCTATAAGTATTGCAATTAGATATTGAAAAATCTTATTCAGTCACCTTGTCCAAAGCTTTGCTGATCCTGCCTTCCCTACAACAAAAGGCATTTCCTAGAAGATTCAAGTTTAGCTCACTACAGTCCCAAGGATCATGGAGAGCAGACCTTTCACCATTTCACACGGGCACTCATGTCTCAGTCTAATATTTCCGTGACATGCAGCTTAGTTTTTCTCACTCTAATTTCACCCCACTGCCTCTGGCTATAAAGCTCCACAGCTTTACAGAATCTCTCTTCAGACTTGCTGTCTTTATGCCACCCCAGTTCAAAACACAAAATGTTGATTTCTACTTGTTCAAAGCCATGTGTATTTCAGACAAGATTTTCTGAATGGGGTGAGCTAAGATGGAAATTTGAGATAGGAAGCCTGTGTTCTCCTAAGTACTGAGAATGACTGCAGGCATGTCTTGGATCTCACCACTTCAGTAAACTCATAGGTCAGCCTTTGGCTATAAATTATTTTTAGGCAGCTACAACACTTTCAGCTCTCCCTCAATCACATCTCTAGGGACTGACACTAAAGCAGGCATCAGAGGCAAATCTCCTACCTATGGAAAAAGAGAGCGAGGACAGTGTCATCACTTTCTTGAGTTTCTCCATGCATCCCAAATTTCTAGATCTCTCTGGAAGAGAGCAAGTAAATTTGAAATAATAAGTTAATTACATATGATAAAAATCCACTTGACCTAGTTGCTCATTTCTTTCCTGAACTGGTATTTTTCTTCCAACATATGTCATTCATAGCAAGAAGACAAGAGCAAAAGGCCACTTTTCAATAATTTTCCCATTTTCAAGTTCTGATGAACTTCAGTCCCGCTTTTGAGAGTTTTCCACCACAGTCTGAAAGGGAGAGTCACAACAATACTCCTTGTGGTGTGAGAGGTGCTTAGGGGAACTTCATAAATATACACTAAGATTAATGTAATGGATTTATCCATATCTTAATTCCTTCATCAATGAAAGAGGGTTTAATCTTAAGATAAGAAATTTTTTCTTCTTTAAAATCTTGACATGAACACCTAGAAGTTAAAAAATGTGTAAAAATAAAAGGTAGATCTTAGAACAAACAGATTTTGACCTCTGTGTAAGTCTGAACAAGCCCCTCTTGGACTGAGGGGTGGACAGGGTGAGAAAGAAAGGGGACACTCAGACAGAAGACAGCTGTGAAGTTCCCTGCATAGAGTATTTTAAAACCAACACTTATTTCAGTTCCACTGGCTTGAATGGCATCAAAGCATAACTTCAAAAAATAGTTTTGTAGAGACTAGCCTGAAAGGTTTCTGCATTCCAGGAATAAAGATGTTTAGAAACAATCTCAGCAGCTTAGCTCAAAAATCCCTCATCTGCAGACATCTGGAGTGTGAAGAGATATTTTTAAAAATCGAGAATTTGAAACTTCTGGTAAAAATACTCTTCAAAGGTGAGAACAGCAACTGTGAATGAATATGTAGAGATGAAATCCTATCTGCAGACACTAGCACTATTCCTTTAACAGTTACTAGTATCTCAA
Organism: Erpornis zantholeuca; assembly: GCA_013400515.1. Classification (NCBI taxonomy): domain Eukaryota; kingdom Metazoa; phylum Chordata; class Aves; order Passeriformes; family Timaliidae; genus Erpornis; species Erpornis zantholeuca. The sequence goes on along the minus strand of VZTN01002577.1, from coordinate 47,821 downwards.
AGAAGAACAGTTTTTCTCTGTGACTAGGGGGGATGAGATTGTCCAAAAGTCCAAAGAAAGGCACTGATCAAGAAAGAGGAAAAAACCAAACCCAACCCTCAAAAAGGAATGGATAGCTTGAAAATATTTGATAAATCTCTGTAAAACTTTTCTCCTCAGTCATTTTCGGTCTTTGCCTGGCACTGTCCCTTGAAAAAAAAATCCTCCCTTTTAAATAGCTCTTGGATTAAACTACTCTAAAAGGTGCCTTGCATAGCCCTGGTCTTGACTGCACCATGATGACAACTCTCTGTTAGCACAAGCCTTGACTACCCCCATATACTCTCATCTCCCTGCTGGCTCCAAGCTGTGAGCCCAGCCAGAAAGTTTTTAATGCAGCCTTTTCTTCTTGCCATATCTGCCACGCCTTCTCTGCTCCTATGACTCTTCAAGAAGATTGATATATTAAAAAGTTGGTTAAATATTCAGTAGGAATTCTACAGATAAAGAAAGGGACAATGAAAAGCATAATTTCCCAGGAAGCAAGCTGGGACATCATTGTTAGCTCCACATTATTACAGGCAAGCAGCAAGCACTTGTTGCATAATAAAGCAAGGGCAAATATTAACAGCTGCTACCAGAAGAGTGTTATGCTTGCAATAATCAGAAACAAGCTGCTGATGGGCTGTGTAATAGAATTACAAACCAGCAAAGAAAAACTAGCACTCTCTCTGACAGGTTGGTGTAGGAAGAGATGAGATAATTATGACCAAATAAATACCCCAACAATAAAAATTCATAGGGAGGGCAGTATCAGGCAGATGCAGGCTGCAGTATTGGCACTGTCCCTTGATTGATTCTACTAAAGAATTTTGCAGCTAAAATTCTACTCTGTTTAGCTGCAAAATGGAGATTAATTTGCTTTGTTATAAGACACGCTTACTAAAAACCTCACAGATACATTGCAGTGCAGAGATGGTGAAAGGAGATTTCTATGCCAGAATTGTACTCTAAAGTTATGCATGGGGCTTTTGCATATTATTTTGGAAGATGAGATAATTAGTGATTAGGAATCATTTATACAGACTTCTACATTACTCTTTCATAAAACTGATAAACATGGGCTTGCTCTCTTCTTTTCTCCCTCTTGTCTCCTTCTCTTTTCTTCCAGACATATGACAATTAATGGACAAGTATTCTTTCCTCTACTCATGACAGTATTCAATTGCATTTTTAGGGAGGTGTAAAAACCATGTCAAACTGCCAACATTTTGAGGTCCACTTGTTCTCAGACCAGATAATCTATGTTTTGTTGTTATTAGGTGTTCAAAAGCTTTTCAGAAACATCAAAAGGACATCTTGGCAAGAGAGTCAACTACACAGAATCTATTAAATGAAGAAGGACTGTACCTACACACATCACCTGCCCAAGGCTCCACCTGTGACAGTTGGAGGCACCTCTGGACAGCCACGGCATCGTACCCCCCCCGCCACCTCTGTGGCAACACCTCTGCACCTGGATGCTCCCTCCCTGCTTTGTCCTTGTTTCTAGCTATTCTTGAATTCTTGGAGGGTTTTGGGTCCTCTTTCCTCATCCTGTTCTTTTGCTGCATGCCAGGAGTGAGGTTCCCTTTTACTCTTTCTGCCACCTTCTTCTTTGAAACGTTTCTAGGTATACTGGCCACAGCTGTTATGACTGTTGTATCTGCTCTGTTCCTTTGCCTTGCTTTGGTGTATTTCCTTTAGACTCTGTTTATATAGGAAATAATTCAGGGCAGTGTGTGCCACATCTTAAAACCACTGTAAAATATTGTAGGATACCATGCTGTCATCCACCAAACCAATTATTATGAGGATAATGATTTCTTTCATGGCTGTCAAATTACTTTGACTAGAACTCAATTTTTAAAGATACAAAAAATGAAATGTTTGTCTTGACTTTCTGTCAAAAAAAATAGTTTTAAGTGATTATGAATTCAGCTTTCTTATCCTTAATTTCACTCGTTTATGTAATCAATCTGCAAAAACAGTAGATATGCAAAAACACATTACATGAGGTTATGAGTTTATAACTAGTTTCATACTGTTAAAATAATGATTTACACAGTGTCTGCTGTAGCTCTCACATTGTGTCTTAGTAGCACATGAGCTTAACTGCATTAGCCTAATAACACTGCCTGCTAATTCAGGACTTACCTTTTTCTCTTTGAAAGGGTTTTTGTTCACATTGGATTTTTTAAAAATTTTTTTTTTCTTGAATTAATAATGTGTTTCTATGTAAGTATTTGTTTTTTCCATAACTCACTGGGGGATAGTTGATAGTCACTAGGTTGAGGCATTTTTCAGGAGCATTTAATTGTAGGAGCATCCTTATAGAAATATCTCTTTGGCTTCATGTGTATAATTTCATTAAACTTCATGAATTGGCTCCTATATAATTGAGAAAATTATAAGGTCTAATATATATACACAGAAAATAAGCTTGAATTCATGAGTAATACTGTTTATTACTCAAATTATCTGTCAGTCTTCATGGAATTATTTGAAAAGCTTGAAGAAAAAATTAGCAAAAGCTGAAGCACAAACATTTTGTAGCCCTTAAGGATGATTTTGTAAAAAAGCGGAACACATCTGCCTAATAATTAAACATTCATCATTGTACAAAATACTGAGGAATAATTTCAAACGTGTATGAGCAATGGCTTAGTCTAGCAGCTGAAAGCATATTTTGCTGTCTTCACATTCTGATCAGCCATAAATCATCTTACATAACAGTACATAGGTATATTTCATTCTTCTGTGGTTAGACACAGGATCATCTCATTATGATTAGTTGAGTGAAACCAGAAGAGGCTCTTTGCTTTATTATAAAACTCACAGTTGAAACCTTATTTTTTTTACTCCTCTTGTTTCCCAAAATACATGTAAGCACAATATAGGAAACCTCACTGCAGTACTCACACCAAAATGTGTGGTGTGAGTTAGTTGATGGCTTTGCAAGCTGTGAACACTGCTGGAGTTGTACACGGTACTTGTTCAAAGCCTTCAGCAAAGAGTGTTGCAGCAAACCCATTTCAGGATGACCAACTCAGGATCTCATCTGGCCTTAAAATGTTTCTTTTGATTTCTGCCTTGCTCAGGAGTTTTGTCCCTCACAAGCATCCTGCTTCACTAGTTTTGTTGGGTGACTAGTCACAGCATTGAACTTGGTTCTGTCCTTCCAAGACATTTAGGTGTCTATTACTAGAGTGGTTTCAACACACTGCAACTTCTGAAAAATGAGCTTTCTATATACAGGGTGAGGAAAAGGCTTCCTGGTACCTAATTTGGTGAGAGGATGAAACTGGAGATCCTGACCATTGGTGATGGAGTGATAGAGACGGGAATGGGGAGAAGCGCCTTCCAAACAGTGCATTTCCTTCTTTTTTATCTTTGGTCTACTTCTAAAACATCATAATAGTGAATGCCAGAAAGCATTTCCAGGCTCTGGAAGGAGTCTCCTTGCACTGACAGTGTGGTCCAAACTCCCGAGCTCAGCTCAGATCACAGCATGGACAAATAATGATTCCTGAAGGGCAGTTTGCATGCAGCCACTGCATTCAGGGGAGTGAGAGCACTAATAGTGTGCATTTGGGCTCTTCCATGCCTTTGACCTCAATGCCTGAGGGTGGTCCTTAGCATGTTTATTTACTACTACTCACATAGTCCAAACGAGATGTAATCAATGAATTAAATAGCACTAGTTCCTTTTCCTTGGCCTGTCTCTTTAATCAGTTAATGAAAATTAAGTAAGAGATGACAATTTGTTTTTACACTATTGATTTCTAGGCAGATTACATAATTCTTTTATTTACATTTTCCTTAGCATACTATCAGAATAATTGTCCAAATCATTCACTTCTTAGACCACAAAGTATGGTAATCCAGAGATTCCTGATACCACATTATTTAAAAATGAGGCTTGACCAAAACTGGCTTGTGAACTCATCTCTCCTAATATTGAGAAATCATTCACTGGAACATCCTCTTTGATTTCAGTGAGGCTGGTAAGGCAGCAGTGATGTGTTGAAAGAAAGAATTTTTCACCCTTAATATTCTTATTAAAACTTTTTACATCCCCTGCATATCAATAATGACCCAGTGTTTAACTAGAAATGAAATTGCTATTTTAATTAACAATATTTTTTTAAATGCTTATATGTAGCACATCATATAACCTCTGAAAAATGAACACTTTGTTCAAGAATTAAATCCAGCAATGTTAGATCTCCTCAGAAACTACATAAAACTAGTGAAAGCTAGAATATTATGTGCCTTTTAAAACATAGGCATACTGGAGCATTACTGTATTAAATTTGAAGCATAGCACTCTGTATATATGCAACCAGGTAGGCAATTCAATTCTTTTATTTGCTGTATGTTTAGAAAAGCTTTCACCACTTATTTGTTAAGTCAAACAATTTTTTCAGTATTCCACATCCTTTTGAAACTGATTATGTTCAGCCCCATCAGTTAATACTGACTCCTTTGCCATTTATGGTGTTTACAAAAGCTGCTCTGGAAGCTGTCTCATGCTGTAGCAGAAGAGTGGCTTCAGCCTGTAAATCTCTTGTTAGTTCAATTTTAAGACTTACATATTAATACATTATGAATTATGCTACTGGATGGCATCATGTATTGCTCTCCAGTCCAAAAAATAATTCATCAGCTATATGTAGCAACCTCCATAATCTTAACCCAGATGTGATCTGCAGTATATTTACTTGTCTTATAACTCACCTGTGAACAGACAATCAATCTTGGTGCAGCAGAAAAGCTCAAAGGTACTCTAAAGGCACAAGATTCTACACATAATATTATACCCCCTTTTTGTCCTAGGTGAGAACATTAGTGAGCAACATCTTTTTGAATACTTGTTGCAGGATGGTTTCTTTTGTTCTTAATATGCTCCAAATATTTGGATGTAATAAGTCTTATGTCCTTACCAGAACTTTCTATGCCTGTAGCTGGAAGAGATGGTTTTTACAAGAGCCTTTGATTAGCATGTAACACCCACCCCACTTCATGCTCTACGTCTCGAGCTTTATGATGGCCTAAAAATTTCTATGTGATTTCTAAAGCCCCCTTCCTGCACCAGTACCATCCAAATCCACCAAAACCTTCAGTCTGGATTTGAGTTGTTTTCTGGCTTCATTTTTTCTGGAAGTATTCTACTGTGCCGTACCCATGTATGTGGAAAATTGAACTTGTAAACCTAGAGTATATATCCAACAATGGTTCTCGTGAATGCATAACTACTGTGAAGGCAAATCCATGAAAGAGCTTCTTCAGTCCATGGAAGATGCTTCTCTTTTTCTTTCCTCTGCTCTGGCTATCACTCCTCTTCTTCCTCTGGCCTCCAGCTTCTTTGTGCATTTGAAATTGATAGTTATTCAAACACAAGGAATAAGTACCTTCAGGAAATGCATCACATTTTTTGTGAATTTTTTTTCATACCTACTGTAACATGAAGTTTTCTAAACAGAAGACATGCTGCAAAACAAAGGCATACATAGCAAATCCTAATTGCATTTAGTTAGTGCCCCGCTGGAAAATCCTGCTGTTGGCACAAACACATGCTGATATCTTTGCAGAATCCTAGAGCAGCACCAGTGTGCCTGCATTGAGAAATCAATCTCAATATTGTAGTATAGATTTGACTTTAGAAGTCTGCATTTCTTCCTTCAGCTACCTCAGTGCAAATAAGAGAAGTGATAGACTGAGTGAGCAATGCTTTTCCAGCATCTACTGAACGTTAGCTTTTTTCCTTCCTCTTCCCCATACATTTCTGTAAGGTCTATGTAGCCTCTATTGCGAAAGGAATCTTTTATATCAAATCTTTCATAGTGTCTTTATGTTATAAAATATTTGACTGTATTTAATGAGAAATACGTGAAAATTGTGAAAAACCTTGTACATGTTTGGGTCAGGGCTCATTACTATACACAAGTGTACATAGTTCCAATGTGCCACTTCAAAGTTATGTTGTCGTGGTGGAAAATGCTCTTGAAAGTTACAAATCGGATAAATAGAAGGTCAATTATACACCCAATTGTTAAAGCAGATTGGGTTTCAACCTAACATTTCATCTATAAAATGTATCCTAGAGCTATACCAGTAATGTTCTGTTATTATGATATGGTCCTCTTGGCAGTACAGCACAGTACTTAGTTGGGAGAAAAAAGCTCTGTTTCATTTTATTTAACCAAAGAAACTGCAGCAGAACCTGATTTAAATACTGGGATCCGCCAGAAACCAAGTGTGCTTGATGTTCTTTCCATTCCTGTGAACAAAGGCACAAGCAGCAGCACTGAGGTATCATCAGTGCCAGAAGACCTTCTTCACCCCCATTCAAAATAAAAGCTGCACTTGGAATTTCATCAGCTGGATCAGGTTTTTTTCCTTGAGTTTTGTCACAAGAGAGCAAGAAGATGGGTGAATAGTTTATGTACTTCTGATTTTAAGCGTACTTAAATATAATAATCACACTCAACTGAGTAGAATCACTTTCCTCCATCATTAATCATGATGGAAGAAATAGATCATTAATTGTTATGGACATACATACAATATGCTTTTCTCTTATTTTAAAGTATCAGAGCTGAATTCCCACATACAATAAAACAGGGTTGCAAAGAGGCCTAATACACATTCTGTGTGTAAATTCAAAGTGTCCAGTGATTATTGCATTGTTTTCTACAAAAAGATAAATGTTAAATTTCCAGTATTAAAATGGGGTGTTTTTTTTTAATTTTAAAATTAAATTTAAATTTTCATCTCTTGAAAATAAGAGACTGTCCCCCAAGTAAAGGAACAATAATCCCTGTTTAGAATTAGCAAAATAGGAAAAGGGTATTATAAATGGGATACTAGTGTTTTGGTTTAAAGTTTTTATTACCTTTTTTATTACTGACTGTCTATCTAGAAAGAAATTCAACTTATTTGTACACAGATGACACATGTTTACCTCCCTTTTTCTTGTGATGCCATATGGCTCCCTTATGAATGTTATGACTGCTGAGAAACTCAAAAATGGAACAGATGACTACTGGAAAATCAGAAGGTATTTGTAACTAATTCCTGAGCTTCTGGTGGAGTTGTGCCATTGTAACATTCTATCCACCCTCCTCCATTTCCTAAAAATGAAGATATATTGACTGGAACGATAAGGTTTATGGGAGACAAGTTTATTCTGTTTACCACAGGGTTGTTATATTAAGAGAAGACTGTAGAAATGCATAACCATTGAAAGTGACTTAAGAAGTGTAAAAGGCTAAAAATATTATTTCTGTATACTTTACATTCCTAAAGTTCATTTATAAATGCTTTTCAGAAATGTCATGGGGGCCTGTCAATAATATATTTTTTTTAATTCAGGAAAAGGGAAATGTTTGATTAATTCATTTGGTACTTTTAATCTCATATGAGGAAGGTACATGTAAGAGTAAAAACATGATCCAATAGCAGTAAACAAACATGTAGAAAAAATTTATCTCTCTCGAATAGTGAGAGTTGTGTAAAGATATTAAAATCAACTTGGTCTTTTATCTGCAGGCCTTGGAAAGCAGTGGGAAGAGACAACAATGGGATATCACACAGAATTGTCCTTGGAAGGCTCCTAACTGCTCCTGCCCTATAGCAACAGGCTAATGCAGAGGGCAAGTCATAGAGTAAACTCTGAGCAAGGATGTAGGGCACAGCGTCTTCTGGGCCACAGCTTATATTAGAATGATCAGAGAGCTGATTTACAGAAGTAAAAGATGGTTTTCTCTCATCAGTTGCTGGCTCCTTGTCTGCAGTCAAAATAAATGGTGTACAAAATGTTCCTTCAGAATTAATTTTCTAAAACCAGACTATTATTGAATGAGTAAGTTCATGTGGGCAGTTCCAAAGGGATGAGGGATCCCTCAAAAGATGCTTGAAATCCAAGGAGCTTCTTATGTCCAAACCTACCACACTCATGAGCCTTGCCCCTGTTGTTGGCAGATGCAAGTTCTTCCAGAGAGTTGCCCTGGAAAACACGGCATCGGGTGGATGTAGTAGAACCTGAAGACAGAGCAAAGACAAACTGGAGGGGAGAAGATAGGCAGAACTACCAATGACACATTGAAATCAATAGCCCTGTAAAGGAAAAACACATCTAGCAGAGATTTTGTCAAAAATTACAGCTACTCTTACCAAGACTAAAATATTGTAGAAGGGGGACTGTGACTATAAAACCACTTAGAGCATTTTTGTCTGCTAATTAGTAATGCTACAATAAAATTTAAACAATAATGCTTTTTTAATTAAATTAAAATAATAATGCTACAATAAAAGGAGACCCCCCAAAAAAACAGCTTTAGAAGGTTAATGATTTCGATATCACATAGAGTAACTAAAACCTAAAAACATTCACACTTGATACTGAGATAATATTATGTGCTAATTAGTAATGCTACAATAAAATTTAAACAATAATGCTTTTTTAATTAAATTAAAATAATAATGCTACAATAAAAGGAGACCCCCCAAAAAAACAGCTTTAGAAGGTTAATGATTTCGATATCACATAGAGTAACTAAAACCTAAAAACATTCACACTTGATAC
>VZTN01002577.1:0-39031 GCA_013400515.1 Erpornis zantholeuca | reverse complement strand
GATAAATGTTAAATTTCCAGTATTAAAATGGGGTGTTTTTTTTTAATTTTAAAATTAAATTTAAATTTTCATCTCTTGAAAATAAGAGACTGTCCCCCAAGTAAAGGAACAATAATCCCTGTTTAGAATTAGCAAAATAGGAAAAGGGTATTATAAATGGGATACTAGTGTTTTGGTTTAAAGTTTTTATTACCTTTTTTATTACTGACTGTCTATCTAGAAAGAAATTCAACTTATTTGTACACAGATGACACATGTTTACCTCCCTTTTTCTTGTGATGCCATATGGCTCCCTTATGAATGTTATGACTGCTGAGAAACTCAAAAATGGAACAGATGACTACTGGAAAATCAGAAGGTATTTGTAACTAATTCCTGAGCTTCTGGTGGAGTTGTGCCATTGTAACATTCTATCCACCCTCCTCCATTTCCTAAAAATGAAGATATATTGACTGGAACGATAAGGTTTATGGGAGACAAGTTTATTCTGTTTACCACAGGGTTGTTATATTAAGAGAAGACTGTAGAAATGCATAACCATTGAAAGTGACTTAAGAAGTGTAAAAGGCTAAAAATATTATTTCTGTATACTTTACATTCCTAGGGTTCATTTATAAATGCTTTTCAGAAATGTCATGGGGGCCTGTCAATAATATATTTTTTTTTAGTTCAAGAAAAAGGAAATATTTGATTAATTCATTTGGTACTTTTAATCTCATATGAGGAAGGTACATGTAAGAGTAAAAACATGATCCAATAGCAGTAAACAAACATGTAGAAAAAATTTATCTCTCTCGAATAGTGAGAGTTGTGTAAAGATATTAAAATCAACTTGGTCTTTTATCTGCAGGCCTTGGAAAGCAGTGGGAAGAGACAACAATGGGATATCACACAGAATTGTCCTTGGAAGGCTCCTAACTGCTCCTGCCCTATAGCAACAGGCTAATGCAGAGGGCAAGTCATAGAGTAAACTCTGAGCAAGGATGTAGGGCACAGCGTCTTCTGGGCCACAGCTTATATTAGAATGATCAGAGAGCTGATTTACAGAAGTAAAAGATGGTTTTCTCTCATCAGTTGCTGGCTCCTTGTCTGCAGTCAAAATAAATGGTGTACAAAATGTTCCTTCAGAATTAATTTTCTAAAACCAGACTATTATTGAATGAGTAAGTTCATGTGGGCAGTTCCAAAGGGATGAGGGTTTTACCACCTCCCTCAAAAGATGTTTGAAATCCAAGGAGCTTCTTATGTCCAAACCTACCACACTCATGAGCCTTGCCCCTGTTGTTGGCAGATGCAAGTTCTTCCAGAGAGTTGCCCTGGAAAACACGGCATCGGGTGGATGTAGTAGAACCTGAAGACAGAGCAAAGACAAACTGGAGGGGAGAAGATAGGCAGAACTACCAATGACACATTGAAATCAATAGCCCTGTAAAGGAAAAACACATCTAGCAGAGATTTTGTCAAAAATTACAGCTACTCTTACCAAGACTAAAATATTGTAGAAGGGGGACTGTGACTATAAAAACACTTACAGCATTTTTGCCTGCTAATTAATAATGCTACAATAAAATCATCATGCAGATAAGGACACCCCCCCAAAAAAACAGCTTTAGAAGGTTAATGATTTCGATATCACATAGAGTAACTAAAACCTAAAAACATTCACACTTGATACTGAGATAATATTATGTGATAATATTATAATATTATAATATTATGGTTTTGTTTCCATTATGGGGAATTAATGCTTGAATGAATTAAATTATATATGGATGGTATGTATATAGTTTGCATCTTGCAATGACTAGAGCTCTGTTCTGACATGCTTCAAGACATGCAGGATGTTAGTTCAGTGCTCTCTAATTATTTTCTTTTCCCCCTTTAGAACAAGTTTTAAAGCCTATTGCAAGACTTATAATTTGGTTTTGATCTTGTAAAAACAAAAGATATATTATTTTAACAGATATTACTGCTTTTATTTGTGTAATTTCTTTGGTTTGCTCAGAAAAATAAATATAAATATTTTGAAATAAATTTTCATGCAGGTATAGAATATATGTATGACATCTCATCTTCTTCTTGTGCTATCAAAGCTCCCGAGCCTCTTCTTGAGGCTGTCAGTCTCTCTTCCCATCACACCTTGTGGGCCCAGCTCTCTCTGTCCATGGCCACAGGTAGCACAGCTCCTCACCTCTGCTGAGGCCTGGAGGATTTGTGAGTAGGGCTTCAGTTGCATCCCATTCTCCATCTTTGCCAAACCTGGAGAGCAGCAGCTAGATGTCTGTTCTCACTGCAAAGATTAGCTTGCAAAGTTCCCATCATGAAGAACAAAGTAATATTTAAGCCAAGAATTATTTTACAGCTTCAGAATGTGCTCAAAGATGAAAGTCAGACTGAACCATTACAGGGGAGATACTATGAAAGAGATGCAAAGACACAGAGATGTGCATTCTGCAGGAGGATCAGACTGTATGGAGGAGCAGGGAAGGTTTCTGATGACATGACATGATGACACTAATGGGTCCAGCCTCTGAAACAAGCTGTGTAATTTTAATCAGATGGAGCAAGGCTTGAAAGAGAAAGACATCATGCAGTTAAGAAAAAAAAAAGATAGATCTCTTTATAAAAAGAAAAATACTGGGAAATAAAAACACATGGTGGAGCAGAATTACAATAGAACTAAGTCACAAAAGAATGAAAATTAAAAGAGTTTCTTGAAAAGGATGTCTTAGTTGGTCTTTCCAAGGGGATGACCACAGAGAGGATAGAAATGATTTGTACTTTAAAGAACTTCTGTAGCTACATGGAAAATTTTATAAAATAATTTAGAGGTCTTTGGTGTGCTTGATCTCAGAATGTGAGCACTATAAGGTGTGCAGTTTCATAGCAGGATATTCTTACAGAGTCCTTCTCATGGATTACTTCTTGCCCTCTACGGACAGAGCTAAGGTAACGACTACACTCTGAAAGCCTGAATAAATGTGAAGTCCTTTTTCAGTGCAATGAATTCACTTGTTTATCTGTTACCCCACATGCACTGCTCACTTCTAGCAACAGATTTAGAAACCATCTTCATCCCTGATCTTGCTCCATGATGGAGGTACATGAGCTGCTTCAGATGGAGCTGGTGTGCCTGCATTGTCCATCTGCCACTATGCCAGGCAGATGCTGGCTGGAAGCAGTGTGTTTGTGCTATAGACAGCATAATCCTGCTTAAACAATTAATCTGGCTTTCCAGCAGTGCTCTGTGCTTGAATTCTAAAGCCCAGCCATTTGAGGGACAGCAAGGTGCCATTTCTATGCATAACAGTGGGAACAGATGTCTCTGACTCCTCTGAACACTGATGTCACTCCAGATTGTAAGCACTGGGGAAGAGTCTGAGGTTGTCTGACCCAAACAAAATTCATCACACCAGGTTTGAGACGCCTAGAGTCAAGAAGTCTATTTCACAATAAGTAACTCTTTCTTATAAGCTGAAAGTAAAAGATCTGAAGAGAGTGTGGTTCACGTGATCTGCTTCCGACACTAGGGATGAGATGAACTTCAATTTGGAGGAGGCCTGCTTATCTAGTGACTATAAAAGGACAGGGAGATCAGATGTAGATCAGGCTTCAGATGCTTGAATTAGATGATGACTCATCTCAACATCCTATTTCTACAGTCAATGAGGAAAAACAGGCACCTCCAGAAGGTAGTTCACCCTCCAACTTCGAAAGGTGCTTTTTTTCCCTATATGCCAAAACTGTGAACCCAAAACCAGGTTTAAAATGGAAGCATACATGTTGGATAGCTAAAAAGAAGTGAGATGACTCCAAGGGAAGGTGGACACATTATTTTTTCTCTATATAGGTTTATAACAGCAATCTAAGTCTTTGTGTTTTTCTCAGGATTTCTACATTTATAAAACTTTCATGTTCAAATTAACAGTTTTACACTGCAAGCTTTATATGAAGTGATTGTTACTTTCTGCAGACACTTACATGGTTATAAACATAATGGCATTAGATGACTTTCCCTCTTTCATGTCTTCTCATTCACCCACACTTTAAAATGTAATTCTGAAATACAGGGAGAAGTATAACAACAAGTTTCATCATAAATATTCTCTGAGTGAGAAAAGATGCTGGAATGCTCCAATGCTGAAAGACGTAAGGCAATAGTGAGCACAGATTTACACTCATGTCTCCAATGCAATAAGATGGGATAAAAATCCAGCATCATTTTGTGGATGGATACCCAGAGAACTTGTGAAACGGGAAAGAACTGGCTTTTCTTCTACTGCATATTTCATTGACTGCTTTCTTACCAAATATAAAAAATTACCAGAAACGTGTTGTCAGACTGGAGGGGTTTCAGAGAAAAAGGGCTATAAAGGGTGCTGAGCAGTTAAGTGCAGTGTGGTAAAACAAGAGGGAAGACAACAGTAGAAATCTAAGGAAGAAAGTTGTCGGAAGCTGCATGAGAGATCCATCTGGTCTAGCATTAAGTGTCCTATCAGGCCCTTTTTTTTCCCTGGGGCATTCCACTCCTGAAAACTAGCATGAACAGGCAATAAAATGGAAGGAACACTCTTTTATAAGTTAGAACAACTTAAATCCTCCCTGAGCTACAAGCAAAGGTATTGCTCTGTTATCTGCTGTCTAACGTGATTTTCTCCTGTCAATGAGGTAGCAGTTTTTATGACTTTCTTGTTTACTCCAGTGGAATGGACTTTGGCCTTTCTGCCTGTTTTGTTCCTCCAGTTTCTCTACCTATATGAGACATGCATCAGCAGTGGATAACTTCTTTCTTGCTAGAAAATAAGTAGTACATCACCCCCTTTTAGTTCAGTGTGGTTAAAATCATGCTCTTGTGCATAAAACACATATGCAATCTGAACTCTAACAGGCAGGGTGAAGTTTGGTGTATTTCCTGGAGGCAGACTAAGATGCCAGATTTTCACTCAGTGAAGACCAGAAACCTTGAATAACTTGAGGGTTAATTGCCTAACTTAGCAAGATGAAATCAATGCAATAGTCTGATGGTCAATCCATGCTTTTATTGATGGACTAATGTTATGATAATACCAATATTATTTTGTATTTTCCCATCTGGGTTTCATTTTTTGGGGGGTGGGATGTTGTGTTGTTTTTATTTTGTTTTCTTAGAGTTGAAGAAGCGGCAGTGTTCTCCAGGCTGAAAACCTGAGATTGACAATAGGGTGGGGTTGATAAGTACTTAAAGAAGAGAAGAATAAGCAACAGCTCTGAGAAGAATCTAAAAATCAGGTTTCTGAGAATAATCTCTTGCATGTTGCTACAGAATATAAATATTTCCCAAACAGGACCCATAGTGGAAAAAAAGCCAGAAACACTGCCTGCAAATATTTACAAAAACGGGTAGGCATCTTAGCAATCTGAAGTCATTGACCTTTTTCTCAATACAGCAAATGGAGTGTCTATATAAGCATTTAAGACTTAAGTGTCCTGGAAGATATGCCTAGACTTAAATATGATTATTGGTGTAAAGAATTACCAAATCATTATAAGACACTCATTTATATAAATGTCACATCATACGGTTTATGGTAAGCTGTGAAAGGAAGTCACATAAAACATATGACCAGACAATCACTTCAGAAGTGTTGCTAACACAGAACTGATGAATTGCACTGGTATGAACAAGAAAAAACTTGTTATAGAAAGGGATATCAGAGCAATATATGCATATAAATGTGGGTGAATGTTAAGGACCAAGAGAATAGATGTCTGGGATTGGATTCATCTGGTTTAACTTTGTGGTCAAATTTTGGTCTCTCTTAATTCCTGTTAGTGCTGACAGAGCTCTAGCAAACCAGCAGTGGTATATACAGGATGTTTTATACATGTGAGTTCCTCTTGCCATTGATAGTTTGCTATCGACTCGGGTGGAGTCAGGTTAATCACTCACATGTAGGCATTAGCCTCATAGCAAGCCAGGTTAGGAGGAGATGAAAATAAAGAAGGAAGGGAAAGGCATGGGCTGATATATTATAAAACCAGGGTGAAGGAACAAAAATATTTAAAAAATACTTGAAATTAACTATGTTGTTAAAATAAATGTGCCTCCCCATTTGACAACTGTCTAGAATGCCAGCTCCATTTTACCCACCAATTTCAACAGAGACATGATTATATGGCTAGCTTAGCCATCAATTTTTTATACAATTTTACATTTATATAATGTGCACAGTTACATTTTTTACAATTATAATTAAATAATTTTAAATTTCTTCTTTGTCATTGGCTATATTTTATTAAAATTGAAGTAGTACCACATCTTCATAAATCTCAGGAACTGTTCTTCTTTTGATTTGCTATTTTAGTATCGCAACACATTAAGACTTTATGCATTTTTGTAGCTATTCAAAAAGGAAATAGGCTCTCGAATGGCTTAATAAAATTAAATAAATCATAATTGCACCATTAGGCTGCAGAGTAGATGAGTATTATGAAAGCACCTTATCTTCTAAAGATAATGTTTGCTTGCTATAACTTGAGATTTCAGAAACCAAATTCAGACGTCTCCAGGTGGCTGATGGAAAACCAATAATTTTCCTGTAAATTCTATGAATCATAGAATCATGCAGTGATTTGGGTTGGAAGGGCCATTAGGGATCACCTAGTTCCATCCACTAGACCGGGAAGCTCAAAGCCCCATCCAGCCTGGCCTTGAACACTTCCAGGGATGAAGCACTCACAACCTCCCTGCAGACACCCCAGCTTAACCTTGTTAACATATTTGTTAACATTATGTTGTAGCACGGGTTTTCATTTTTGTACTGTCCTGGCTGTTGTTAGAGTGAATTTTGTGTCCATGTATCAAATTTTGAGATGTGGGATGAGGAGTACAGATGAGGTGAGATCTGCCCAGTAAGGACCCCAGTATCCACCACCATTCCAAACTGTGTCTAAGCTAGAAAAGAGAGTGGTCCGAAAGGATCCAGTTTGTTGAATGAGACAGGTGGTGCAGAGGATCTGATGTCTGTACTGTATACTTCCCTTCACAGAGCGGCTATAGCCTCAGCCCAGACTCAGTCACCATTACCAGCTGAAAAGCATTTGGTACATTTTGGGAGTACATCTCCCATTTAACTCATCTGCAAGTGATGCCAAGATGATTTTTCCCCCTTTCCTTCTATACCCCTCTTATATACCCTTTCATATAGTTTTATGAATTGTTAGTACTTTTTAACCTACATACATACTTGTAATTTTCCAAGTCTAATAACTTAGATGAAACACACTGTACTGTTAAGCCAAGAAGCCAAACATCCTAGAAGTCCCAAACACCAAAATCCTCTCCAAAACATATTTTTGTAAACTAAAATAAACCCATCCAAAAAAAGTTCCTCAAAACAAAAAGTTCACTCAAGCCTCTCATTAAAAAATCTTTGATAAATATACTAATTTGCAAAGCCTATAATTGTGTATATTTCAGTGTGTAAAAAACCAGTGTGTACATTTCAAAACATTCCACCTAAACAAAGTGCTGTACCCAAAAATCCTTAAATAAATACTGAAATAAAAACCCCTTTTCCACACAAACCGTATTTTAATTTTAATTAAAAAAAAAAAAAGGCAACAAAAGGAATCTGCCTTCAGTCTTGAGAGATTTGTCCATGGAACCAAGTGAGAAGGCCAGCCAGGAGATCAGCTTCCAAAGCACCCCCCTGGCTGAGCTAATGTGCATTATAATAGAGATATACCTATGAAAGATGGGTGTTACACCAAGAACGACCTTGGCCAATGAGCACCTCAGCCTCTGCAGATGTCAGAGAGGTTGGGTGGGACTTTGTAGGTCGTAGGTTTAAGCTGACATCTACCTGTTGTCAGAGTCTGGTTTAAGTAGCCTCCGTTCCTCAGGTTTAAGGTGAATTTGATGGTACCTCTCCCTGTGCAAGGGAAATTGCGAAGATGAGGAAAAAGAGACTGTGAAGTAGTTAAGAGGCCGTGGTGATGAGAAATAAAGTTAGACTATCTTTTCTAACAGTACAGAAAATGCTTCATCAATCATTTTTAAAGGGCTTTCCTCTGAAACATTCCAGGACTAATAAGCCAGGGAAACAAAAAGACTAAAGTGAAAATTACCTGTGGTAATTTAATTACCTGTGGGGGAAAGCCACACACAAGGAAGCAGAGGAAGATTTGCCGTGTTGCAGATCACAGGAAGAGCTGCAGGAGGAACCAGCTTTGGGCAATGCCAGCACGAGGCTGTGCTGCTGTTCTGCTGTGCCTCCTGGGGCCACTGGGCCTGGCAGATCTGGAAGTCCCACACACACATATTGATAATTGCCCTTTGCAGCAGACATGAGACCACAGCGCAGAAAACTGGTTTTTTAGGACTTGCAAGAAATATATATTCTTTGCAAAAGGCTGACAATTGTCAGTAAGGTCTAGTTTGTGGAAAATAAATTTCCAATTCACTTTCTTCTTTCTTACTTTCTCCTGCCTGGAAAAATGTAGGCCTTAGCTAACCATTGCAACAGTTTGAACAGCATACGTAGGAGCTAGAGACTAGACACTATCATACGCATTCTGTGAATAATAAGACATTTAAGAGAGTTTCCTTGCAGATGATGTATCAACAACAAGCAGGATTTAATTCCATGATTAATCAAAGTTACATTTACAGATCATACAAGTCAAAAACTTAATTCTGCTGGAATTGTTTCTTTCACTGAGATATTTTGGAAAGGAATGTGCCCTTCACTCAGAGATTAAAACAGACAACCTCTCTGTTAATTTAAATTTACCATACTCATTTGCTAGGCTATCACTTGTTTTTGTTTTTCTAGACAAGCAGCTATTGTTCACCAGCCTGTGCACTTGAACTGCAGATTTTGTCTGCATGAAACCCATAATTCAAACCGCAACAGAATGCAAGAGCCCATTTGGAAAATGATGCCCATCAGGAAGACATTCATTTCTCTGCATGAATTTTTGGCAACACACTATTCTTCATAATTTGTACTGCAACTGCTCTCATTTACTGGCACTACAGGTGTACCTTTGTGTTTTCATTTTTAACTGTAGGTGATTAAGGAAGAAAAAAGTTCCCTCAGTGATAAGTCATCTATCCCATATTTGTCAGATTTCCTAGTGCTTGACTTACAGCTTTTTCAGTCTGAGTCAACTTGACTATTGGATTAATGAGAAGATTAAGCACCACCAACCCTAAGTCTTGAAAAGATCATCAGACTGCCATTTGGATGAGGAATGCTTACTCTGATCTACAGCTGGATGTGACCAAACCAAGTACAATACCTTCATAGCCTATGACCTGTATGACATAAAGGTGGAACCACTTACATATGCAAGAGTGAGACCTCATTTCCCAAAAACTGGTCTGTCCTCCCAGTCTCATTCAACAGGGTTATTTAAAGATTCTGTGCAGGCTGATCTAGTCACACTTCTTCAGTGTTTACACTCAGAGGTTCCATATATGAAAATAATGGACATATATCAGAAAGAACTTTTGCTTGTGTTTCCTTCCAAGAAAAGTAAAAGAATATGGAGCTAAATAAATACTCTTAAAAACTGACTCCTAGTAACTTATTCAAATGGTGTCATGGAGGATCAAAAAAGCCAAATTAAAATGGCACACCAGCATGGGGGGAATTATCAAGTTCCTCACAACCACTGAAATTAGGGGACTCCACTTCTGAATGTATTTCTAGAGGCTTTAGCAAAGACAGAGTCTCAGGATGATGAGAAAAAATTCAGGCTGCTTTTTTTCTCTGGAGGTCTTCTAACCAAAATATAAACAAGTATTTTAACTTCTTTTGATTCAGTTATTATGAGTGCTTACAGTAAGGCAGCAAATATCTCTTCATATATTCTCATTGCATAAATATAGAACTCCTGAGACCTACCAGTGCAAAAAAATTACAACTGGACACGTATTAGCAAATGTGAATTAGCATCTTAAATAAATGCTTGTCGGTGATTGAAAACACGGACTCCGCCGGGTTTGTGCGAAGCCGACTTTTATTGTACGAAGCACACCTTATATACTGTTCCAAAACTAGCAGTTCAACAATCACAAACTTCAGCTTCTAGGATTACATCTTTAGCATCTCAAGCAGTTACTGATTACAACCTCCTTGCTTAGTCTCCTGTTAAGTATCCTGCTTTTGCCTCGCCTTCTTCTCTTTATTTGTCTCCTGCTCTTTTGTTTTGGCCACTGCCAGGCCTGGGCTAGCCTGTCTCCCCCAAGGCCTCATCCCAACAAAAGCCATCCTTCCTGGACATATTCTGCACCCCCACAAATGCTGACACATCTATATTAACTAATTACACTAAGTAACTACTGGGGGGGAGGGAAAAATCATATCTTGTGAATAGATCATGTTCCTATCCATCCCAGATACCTTCTGCTGAAATTCGATGTTCAATTAAAACCATTCTCTCTTGAAAAGGACAGATGTTCCAGGTAAGTGCAATTACACAAGAAAAGGAAAACCACAAAAAGGAGCTCAGTCTTCAGAGAAATGCAGGCTAGGTGTTGAGTAGGGGAAAGATAATTCAGACCTGCATCCAAACCAAGCTTTCTCAAAGCTTATTTGGATAGTTAATTTAAAGCAGAAGGTTCATTGAATCATATACAATTTGCATGTTCTCTTTACAGCTCTTTTTTTTTCCTCTTGGTGGAAATGAAATGGTAACGTGAATAGCAAATTACTTTGATGGAAATAATGCAGTGGAATGCACTTCAAAACAGTGATTTTATAATACCTTGCAAGCACTCTAAGTAGACATATTTGTGGCTAAGTCACAGGTTACAGTGAAGGAAGATTTAAGGGAAGCACAGGAAAATCCATCAGGATAGTTGGGACTTGACAAAGCCCTGCTAGCTGGCTGTGAAGCACGGTGACATGCAAGTGCAGCCACCCTGGGTTTGGGTCTTGAGCTGACACCTCTGCACTGCACTGTGCTGGACATTCTCCTGTCCTTGGGAAGGCTCAGGAACTCTGAAGGAGATGCAGCAACACAGCTTTGATAGCTTCCCATGCAGCCACAGCTACAATCCCTGATGGAGCTTTGAACAAATTGAGACAACTTGGTAGCAACAGAGAGCAGGATTTTGTTTTCTACCTTCCTTGCCATGCCTGCCCTCCTGCAGGCCACTTTAGATACCCTGCAGTGGCTGTGGCATCTGTGCAGGATTGGTGAATCCAACACAAGAGATGCTTTGACTTTAGAATGGCAGCTGGAGGGCAAGGGGGTTATTCCATAGCACCTAAGTGGCATTAAAGATCTAGGACTGGATCTTGGAATCCTTCCCAAAGTGCCAGAGTACTTCAGAATAGTGACTTGTTTCAAAATTCATCTCAGAACCAGCGGAAGAATTGGAGAAATAAAAGCACCATTAGGGTGCACTTTTTATCTTGCAATTTTGTACTTCTGTCATTATAATTCTGGGAAATGACAACTTTTAAGAACATGTTGTTTTGTCCTATTAATCTTATCTTCTTAACTAAAAAACAGGTTTTATTTTTAAATGTTTGTGAACGGAAAAACAACATTAATAAAGGCTGTCTTATAATGATTTGTGTTTTCTTTTACCATCCGTCCCTCATTAATTTTGTACTATTCCCTTCATATTTACAAATAATTCATGGAATATTTGAGAAATTTCACTGTATATTTCAGCTTGGGACCCAACAGACAGAACATGCTTGAGCAAGGCATTGAATCTGGGTTTTCTGATTCATAATGAAGTGCTCTTCTAGGCTGTGGTAAGAAAGGGCATACGTAGCCCCTGCCATTAGAAGCAGTGTGTCTTGCTCAGTTCATTAAAAATCTTCTTGTAGCTCTTAGGAAGAAATTCAGGCTCTGGACTCTGTAAGAACAGAGTTTAATACTCCTTATCTGGGGTCCAATATATGAAGCTTAGGCAAGTATATGTGCTCAGAGGGTCTCTAAATGTTTTGCAGTCTCAAGTACCAAGATGATCCCATGAACACAGACAGGACTGTTTGCTGACAGCACAGCACAGTCTGATAACAGGAGGCCAGGCGG
This sequence comes from Erpornis zantholeuca, assembly GCA_013400515.1. NCBI lineage: Eukaryota > Metazoa > Chordata > Aves > Passeriformes > Timaliidae > Erpornis > Erpornis zantholeuca. The sequence goes on along the minus strand of VZTN01002577.1, from coordinate 26,989 downwards.
TGAAGTCAGTGTGCAGTTGTACCTTCCTTTCATATACTTGTGATCTTTACTGGACTGACTCCAAATCCTCAGCAAGGGTTGGTCTTGTACCTACTAAAATGAATGGAAGTTTTCCCACTGAAATCAATATAATGAGAATCAAAGTCATTCTCATTAAGTACAATTCCCAGAGATTTAAGAGCCCATCATTTTATACTGACTTCTTATCAGTCAGTATAAGAAATGGACGTCATTATGGAAAAAAGCTGAATTGAGCTTTTCATTTTCAAAGCATGGCTTAAATATGAACCAATTAACTTCAAAGTTTTCACCTGCTGCAGTTACAAATCATGCTGACAAACATGCTAGTGCTAGCTACGAATCTCCCTAAGCCACTTTCCATGCCTAGGAGTTAAGTCTATAAAAAAGTTTTGAAAGAACCAAAGTTCTACAGTCATGCTTTATAAAAGAACATGAATCACTTATACAGAGAAAAATAATGAAAGGATTTTACTCAGAAAGGTATTTGCCTTTATGTACCTTGATGTTAAAGCACCAGTAATATGCTGTTAAGAGAAATGAAGAGAATGGGTTGGTCTCTGAGGACATGAGAGAAGCTTTTTCTTGCTCTCCCATGGCTGCCAGAAATTTTGTGACTGATATTTTTTAAGATAGAAAAAGAAGGAGAAGTAGTCTACAGTTATTTCCATTTTTTTTTTCCATTTGAGTTTTGAAATATTTCATGTGTAAAACATCTTGTGCATTGCTTTTAATGTTGAATCTTCAGACTTTTTTTTGGCATATGTCCTCAAAATGTCACCTTCTTTAATGTGGAATGAATGCCCCTGACCATTCCTTGCTTTTCTCAAAGTTTTGGAAGATGGATTTGCAAGAAGTAACTTCAGTGAATTCAGAAAACCAAACTGTAATAACTAAGAACAGACAGACACTTTTGAAATCAAAACAAAACAACACTCTAAAAAAGATTAGTCCAACTCCTTGCAGGCCCCCCTAAAACTAAAATCCCATGCCTAAGGCTCATGTGATCCTTGAACTCTGGCAGGCTTGGTGCTGTGACCACTTCCCTTGAGAGCCTGTTCCAGTGACCAACCACCCTCTGTGTGAAGAACCTTTTCCTGATGTCCAGTGGGAATGTTCTGCCGTGCATCTTCACGCCATTTCCATGGTCCTGTCACTGGTCACCGGAGAAGGGAGATCAGCACCTGCCCTCCGCTGAGCACCTCGAGGAGCCTGTAGCCCCTGATGAGGTCACCTCTGTCTTGTCATCTACGTTTAACAAACCAGGTGACCTCAGCTGCTTCTCCTAATTCTTGCCTTTGAAGCATTTCACCATCTTTGTTGTGCTCTGGACACACCCTAAGAACTTTGTATTCCTCTTACACCGGGGCCCCCCCAAGCTGCAGACCCGAGACGGGTGCCACACGAGCTCAGTGTTCAGTGGCACAAGCCCCTGCCTTGGCCAGCCCACGATGCTGCGCTCCCCAGCCATGCCAGACGGAGGCTAGCCACAGACTGGGCCGTGCTAGCCATGCAGTCAGTGAGGCAAGGCGTCCTTCACCTCTCCTCATACTTGTGAGACCACTTCTGGAGAACTTTGTGTATTTTGTGGGTCCACTGTGCAAGAAAGATTCTTTCATTCTGGAACTAATGCACTGGAGGCTATCAGGATGGTCAGAGGCTGAAGCACCCAACAAGTGAAGAGAAGAGACTGAGAAACCTGTTCATTGTGGAAAAGAGACTGTTTTATGAAACTTATTACTGTTGTTACTGATTTACTAGGAAGGAGAAGAGAGGATATTTCCCAAAGATGTTGTTGAATTTCCATCCCTGGTGACATTCAAACTGCAGCTGGACACAAACCTAAGTAATATGGGCCGACTGGACCTTCTTAGAGTGAGGTATTGGACTAGATGGCCACCAAGGGTTCCCTCCAGCCTAAATTATTCTGTGACGCTGTGAAAAGAGGGCAGAGAAATGGAAAGATCTGGAGCACATCCTTCCCCTGTGACTAATACTGGATAGAGTGAACTCTTGTGTAATTTTGCCTACTTTTAATGTGCATTCCCTTCTGTGACAATTCAGATTCTCCGGTGAACAAGCAGTCTGCAATGAAAACTAGCTTCACTGCTTCTGTGCTTCTAGCATTAATTATTTTTTTTTCCACCTTGCTTTATCTCATTTTCTTTGTGTGCATTTATTTTTGCACTTCAATAAAAACAAACATGTTTGTTTTCAGTTGGTATGGCTTTCAGTTTTAGGCCTCTCTCACCCCACATCTTTAAGACCCAAATAAGCAACAAAGTGGGAAATGGACCTAACAAAGAAAGGCTTATGTATAGAGAGATAAGGCAAATGAGAAGGAACACAGGTATTATTACAGTGATAAGTTCTGAATGGCACCTGCAAAAGCAGACTGAAAAAAGAGAGTGTGTTCTCATTCCCAGAAAAGGAATGATAACTTTATATTGAAGAGCAGAACAATCTAAAAAAATGAGGAGTCCTTTAATTTTACATTTCAATATGGCTCAAAAAAAGATGCCACATAGAAAACCTGGAGCCTTTTTTGTTCCTGAAATTATAGCTTGCAAAGCCATTACCATGAGTATCTTAATCTTTCTAAATGATCATTGTTTTCTTAATATTCCTTTGCATAATACACCATCAAAATTGAAATTCAAGAGCAAAATTTTTAGCCATGAAGCATTTTCCTGCTGGATGGCATCATCTGCAGTCTGTATACACATCATTTTCCTGCTTCTTTCTCTCTTGCAGATGTGTAGGTGAACTGTAGTAATTTTTTGCAAAGAGTGATGTTTTTCTACTCAAAAAATCTTATTTTCTCCCCTCAGCCATCCCAAGAGAAGCTGAAAACTGTAAATTAATATAATTTGACTTTGTTCTCCAAGTAGCTTCAGACGTTTTAGAGTCTGGAAGTGCCACCAGGCTCACTCTGTCTTGGAGACAAGGCTCTTATATCCCATTGTTGTGTCCCAAATTAAATACTACAGTCTGTATTTAACTAAACTGTTTCTTCCAAACAGAAAGAGCTTGATCTTCAAGTCCATTTCTTTTGGTAATTTAATCTTTCTATTAGAAGCTTGCACATGACTTACTTTAATGTGTCTGATATCAGCTTTTGGATACTAGTACTTGCTACTCCCTGTTAGATTAAGGAGTTTTTTAATACATAACAATTTCCTTCCTGGGACGGGTCTTAAATATTATAACCAAGTCATCTTTCAATCTCCTTTATGGCAATTTGTTTTTTTTCTATGCTTTTACTTTTTTATTTCAAAAATCTCACCCTAATGGTCCTTTTCTTCAGCCTCTTGAACATTTTTTTGTTTGACCTTCTCCATTTCCTCATTGTATTTGACACCAGAAGAGGAGATTTTTTATTTTTGGTCTTACATTAAATTCCAAGAAGACTGTCTCCATATTCTTCTTCATGTCTTTTTATGTATCAGTATGAAGATCACATCAATTCTTCACTCATAACATTATAGAGTGATACTGTGTTTAATCTCCCTAAAATCTTCTGAGAACACTGGTTTTCTACAGTATATAATATATAGATAATTGTGGTGCTGCCTCTTCAGTGGATTTTTAGAGAGAACTCAGCAAAAGGCTTGAGAAGGGCAGGTTCCTTTCAACTTGTCTCAAATCTAATATTTAACTCCGTTTCTAAAGGGAAGTTCTGTAGCTTCCCAGGAGAAATCTTTGACTTGTAAATATGAAAGAATGTAAATAATATGAGATGTTTTGGTAAGGTGCTTTCCTTGACCAATGAAAAAGTTTTGTCTTTGTTTGTTGTTCATACTTTCATTGACTGTGCTGCAGAGACACAGACACAGTCAGACAGAGGACCTCTCCAGCTAGCATGGCTGGAGGGAGAGAAAGATTTGTTCTGTTTTCTTGAAATTAATAAAGCCTTCTGAATTCAACAATCTATGAACATGAGTCGTTTTGTGGAAGGGCCCTAGAATAGGGCCACGTCATTTCTACAGATAATAAACATAAGTAAAATCATTCTCATTCCCTCAACAGTCTACAATGTCCACAGAATGCATTGGCAGTGATATTATACTTGCTTCCTCATGAAGCATGAAAATTCAAGTATGTGATATTTAGCAGCTGGACTGTCCTCTGTTCCTACCAAATGTCATCTGCTCATGTTCACCAGTATGGAGTAGCTTCCAATCCCTAGTGAAGTAGTGAATTTACCCTTCAAAAGAAGGTCTGGAAGAGCTACCTTATGTTGTGTGCAAAATGTTTTGAACATGAAATGCAATCCTTGTCTTTTAGAAATTGATATGAACTCCTGGCTAGACACAGTTTTTGGTATTTGTCTCCAAATTGAAGCTTCTGATGAAATCCATATTCTTGCCATGCATTACAAAGGGACATTCAATCTCATCTCTGATTTATATGGCATATTTGCTGTGCTCCAGTACACTCCTACTATGAAACAAGAGCCTAGCAATTTACAAACTGCACATCCCTAGATAGGCAACAAAAGTAATTGGCTCTGTTTTAAAGTTGAAGACTCTTTCAGTGTCTAACCTAGTGATTGGTATAAAACACACATCCTCTAAAGGACAGAGATAAAGAAATCCACAGCAGTAAATTTAGTGCTAGGAGAACACACTGCATCTTTCCCAGCAAAGTCACTGAGATATCTGTGACTTATTTATGTGCTATCGATGGATGGTAGTGGGTGGATTAATCTGAAGATTGCTTACATTCCTCTGGTGTTCGAATTGACCTTGCTCACCTCTGGAGCACCACTGAGACTTTCTTGTTATCTGTTAAATCCTCCGTTCATTCTTCCCACCCTGGTACTGATTTATGTGAAGTGCAGTGGGCTGACACTGTGGGCTGGAGTAACCTCCCCTCGCTGTTTAAAGCCAGCTGTGTCAGTGCCAACACATGACCACGTCTTCCCAGGCTCACTTTGGAGCCACTGGAACTTGGTTGCTCTGACTTATTTTAAACATCCATGTTAAGACAAATTAAATCACACACAGAAGAGCCCGCCTCTCTCTGTGGATGGTAAGTCCAGGACATGAAAGTCTACAGTGTGAATCTGGACATCTGGTCAGGTAAGCCCCACACAGCAGGTCTGACTCTAATTGGTGCTGGCTGCAAGGCTCCTGCCAGTCCCCTGCCCTCGGTGATAATGGGAATGGCAGGAAGAAAAACAGAAGAGGCTGCTTTGCTTTTGAAATACTAACTAAATACGGCAGTGGGTCAAAACAAACCGGTACTAATGCATTCTCAGTGGAAAATGAAAACTACTGTAGGTCATAGCAAAAGTCCTTTCAGCTACTGAAACCAAAGGATGTCCAGTTTTCAGTTTCAATTTAGAGGCAACATTTTCAGCTGCAGGTTTTTATTCAGGTAAAGGTGTGGGCTGGTTTTCTGTTCAGAATAAAAAAACCCCAACTTCCAAATGATTTATTTAAATGCTAACATTTAAAATCCAAATTCTCTGTCTGTGGAAGATGACTTTTATATATTTCCAAAATGTCTCTGAAATAATTCAGAAGGCAGCAACACAGCTAGAACAGGCTATTCAAGCGTGAATTATTCAGTTTAGTTCTAGGCAAACTGTAAAACAATAGATATCAGTGAAAAGAGCACATTGCCGGCATTTATTATTGCATAATCTTTGAATCTTCAAACATTTGTATTGCTCAGAAGGAAAAGGTAAGTTATGCCATCAGGCGTGATCCTGCTCACATGGGCCCTGTCTCCCTTGTGAAACAGTCTGGACAAGCAGGTAAGACAGAAATGTGACAGTAAATGATGCATGTGGGCATGCGTGTGTGTGGGTCTAACACCCTCACTGTGCAGAGGGAGTAGTGCTGGAGAGGCCAGTTCCTGTTGGATTCAATGACAGCAGGGAGTTGCACAGACACATTTGAAACTTCCTTGAAAATTAGCAAAAGAGAAGTATAAGGTATTTGTATCTTAGGAGAGAGCGCAGGGAGTGGGAGCAGAACACCAGTGAACACCTTGGTGGCCCCGTAGCTCCACAGCCCCTGCCCTGGCAGCCTCCCTGGGCACAAGGGATGGGGATCAGAGACCACCCAGAGTGGGTGACCGTGTGGGTGGAGTGCAGAGGGACCCACACCCCAGGATCTACTGGTGAACCTGTGGGGGCTCCCTCAGCATGGAGTGTTGGGAGCAGTGAGGCTGACATGTAGCCAGAGCAGCCCCATCTCTTGTGTGTGTGCATATGTGAGATCAGAACTTCTTGGGATCAACTACAGAAGGGCAATTTTAGAAACTTGTAGGTTACATTAATATTTCGTAACTGTCTGGTATTTTTGGTTTTTCTCTTACTTTACCAATATTGATTCTGCATAAATGGTTCATGGATTTTGAGTCAATGATGTGTCATTAATAACTCAATAAATGGTTTCAGTGCTGAGCTGATTCAAACCATGGGAAATGATGTTCACTGATGTTCATTGTGGCATCAGGAGGGTCTGCAAATAAACATTTCAGTCTAGACTGCCATCCTTATATGGCATCCTTTATATATATATAAACAGGACATGCCATCCTGTTTTTTGAGCTGTTTCAAAATAAAACTCTTAGCTTTACAGTTTTATGAGGTCCTTAAAAAAAAAACCAAAACAAAACAACAACAACAAAAAGCCAAAAAAACCATTAGATCTTGCAAGTTCACTAACCCTGCATTTGCACTGTCCACAGAGAAAGAGAGTGGGCTGAGAGAGTGCACTTCCTGGGAGTGCAAGCAGGCAAGGGCATATTTACAAACGACTGGAGGAAGGTAACTAATATATCTTTCTGCCCTGTGCTTCTCTGTTGGTTTGCCAGGGAACATGTAGTACATCCAAGCATTGCCCAGATTCCTAAGGACTCCTGGAAGTATTTCTCCCCAGGCACACTTGATGTCACCTTCTGGCAAGCCTCGTCTGCTATCACAGAGCCATTATGGCTGCACAAACTGTGACCTTATCATCAAAATTATCTACAAAAGCAACTGAAAGTGATTGACAACAGTATTTTCCTATATTGGAAGAGCCTGGTTTGGAGGACTGATGAGCATTTGGGATAGGGAGGACCCAGGCACAGAACATTTCTGGTGCTTCTGTACAGTTCTGTACAGTTGCAGCATTCTCCTCGGCTGAATATAGTGTAAGAATTTTCTCTCACTTTCAGTAAAACACCATTAACTGCCAGTGCTTTAACACTATACTTATATTTCTTCACATTTTCCTTTTTTTTCACATTTCTTTTGTGACAGTAATTGATTTTGAAAGAAAAATTAATGACAGCAGGACAGCCTGTTCTTCCGGGTACCTCTATAATGGGCATAAGTGCACAGCCAGGAGCTTCTTGAGCACCTCACAGATACATTAACTGGTAACAGCCTTTTCTGAGAGAAAGGCATGCTATCACTAATGGAATAAATATATGTGGAAATACAGGAAAATTATAGCAGAGGAGAAGCTCAGTACAATATCATTGTAGTTTTGAGAGGGAAAGACTTGTGTCTTGTCTGGCACTATTCTGGCACATCTAACCTGCAGGACCACGCAAGATCTGTTAAAAGAGACTTCCTCAGAGACAACGAGTGCAACAGCCTCCCATGGTGTCCCTCTTCTTCAAGTGCAGCCCTGAAAGAAAACTCCAGTCTTTCATAGCAGAGTAGCTAGTCCCTGCATGGACAATACCCACCAAACAAGCAGAGTAATTAGTAACTGATCCCTGCATTTAGCCAACCAAATATAAGCAGTTGTTTGCTTCTCTGTTTTGAGCATGTTTCTTCATTCTTCTCCTATAAGCATTTCCATTAAAGTAGTTGTAGGACCGTGGCTGCCTGCCTCATTTTGTACATATAGATATGCTGTTCCTGGAGATTCCCAGGTTCCTTTCACTTCGTTCCCAAGCTCAGTCAGTCTAGGCTTCATTATAACAGAATGTCACCTCTGTTATCTAAGTTTGGTTGCTATAATCCACGGTAAAAATCTGTGGCTTTGATTCTACATGCTCCCAGTGGGAAGAGGAGGCTCCCAGGTCTGGGCAGCACGGTCTGTACAAGCACACCAGCTTCTGCTCTGATGGAAATCAACAAATTCTGTTGGTATTAGTGGTGAAAAATCAGGCAGAAATACACTGCACAATTTATAGCAATATTTGCTTGTGTGACTGACTGGGTTTTCTGCTACAGGTAATTTTTCAGATGATGAAATCCTGACTGTCAAATTAGAGAGAAGAAAATGACTTTGGGGAAGGTTGTTGTGCTACTTGTCTACACCATGGAGAGCAGGAGAGAGGCTAAGACAAGAAAACTGGAGCTCTGATGCAAACTGGGGCTCAGCTGCAGGAGGGTTGTGGACCAAGAGATGTTTAGTATTCAGATGCTAAGTTACTAAGATGCAAGGCTCCCTGGAGCGGGAGATTAGGATGTCAAAACCTGACAATCCAGACAATTAAAAGCTTCAGTACTGGAGCCCATGAAGTAAGAGGGAGGTGCAAATGGGGAGAGAAAAGGGAGGAGGAAGATTTAATGATTCCTCCAGGGAAATTAATTTTCATTATCATTTATTGTATTTTTGCCAAATTCTGGTTGACAAATGCATGCCCAGAAAGCAGGAATTTAAAAAAATCTGTATGACAACATTCTTTTCAATTAATATGAATTTAATATTAACTCCTTGTGGGCCCTAGTAAAGGTTCTAGATAAATAACCTTCTACAAGTCTATAAGGTAAAATAGCTGGAGTGGGAAAAAGAGTGTAATGCCTCATACATGAGAGGAGTCACAGCACTACCTCAATAATCACAGTGGCTGTCCAACAAATGCTTGCAAAAGGTTTCACCTTGAGACACATTTGCAAGTTCCTTAGAATGAGGTCTGAGTGTCTATTAAAATCTTGTGAAATAGAAGTCTCTGCTAATTTTCGTTACTTCCATGAAGCCCACTGTGGTCTGACAGGTATTCCAGCGCTGACTTAAATGGAGGCAAGATATTACTGAGATACTTCCCCACAGATTTACAGTGCAATCTTTGTATTTTTCTAAGCATGCAGGGTTTGTTGTTTTTTTTTTCAAAACATAAATGATTTTACTAATCTAATGTTGGTTTGGTGTTGCTTTTTCCAAACCATTTAATCTGGGTTTTGTTTTTTGACTTGAGGACGCTTTCCTGGTGTCCTCAGAGTCCTGCAGATCTCCCCACCGAGTGTCTCAGGTCCTCCCTGCTGACCTTTTGGCTGAGCAGACTCAACACCGTGGGGAAGTTTTCCACTTCCTCTCACCCTCTGATTGCAGCCTTTGAACAGTCCACTCTGTTCAAAGGACTTGGATACAGCCAGGACCACCTGCTCGTGCCATGGCAGATCTTCAGCTGGCTGCATAGGGCAGGGGACACTGGGGACAGAGACCACCTGGGTTTCAGTCTCAGTCCCCCTGAAGAGCTACACATTTTCCACATAGCTGAAGGGTTTCAGCAGAAGGGAAGAGCATGCTCCATTCAGTGTACCAAGTTTTCTGAGGATAAGGTTCTTTTCCTGGAGTGTCAGCTCAGGAGAAAGGAAAATTTGTGCAGTGGGGGTGAAGTTTCGGCTGAGCTGAAGTTGTTCTCCTGGTTCCCTTTCCTCCTAGTGAATTATTTAGCCCTGTGGCTAATGAAAAATTCATTACTTTTTGTTGATGTAACTAACAGTGGGGCCTGACTCCTGTCTTATTACCAGATTCAAGAGTTTATGGTTTATAGCTTTTTATATTTAATTTCAGCCCTCTTTTTCTCAATATCTCACGATTAAGAAAAGAGAAATAATAGGACAGGGGTAAAAGGCTCATCCAGTAATAGTTACATTTCTCTGAAAAATTTTGTTATGTAGTAGCTATACCCATAGCAAATATAATGTAGGAAAAAAAAAACCTCAAACCAAACACAAATCTGGGAGCTGGAAAAAGTCTGTTTATATATTATTTTTATTTATGTACTTCATTGGTATTTCATTGGTATTTTCATGGTAATTCAACGCCATTACCCCCAAAATGCCAAAGTCCATTTTCTGAGATGGGATTCTCAAACAGTAAGGAGGAATAATTAAGGATGAGGGATTCTGTAGTAGAAATTAAAATTTCTCATTAACAGCCCCTAGAGGGCCTTTATGGATCACATGGCGTGGACTACATCCACAGTACTAGGATTGCCATTACTCTTTCCTGGTCCAGGTTAGGGTCATCTAGCTGGGTGACAGGACAGAATCAGGCATATGTATGCTCACTTGCCTCATGATGTTGGTTCATGCAAGAAGGAAAGCCTAGTGTGGGGGCTGATGTAGGTGCCAAGGGATGCTTCAGTGGATACCTACGTGGTAGAAGATACATAAACTGCACATATAAACATTCTTGAATGGAGCAGAATATAACTACATGCTGTCAGCAGTTAAATTCTAGCCGTGGAAGAAGTAGGTCTCTGCATTTTTAAGTATGGACTCCTTGCCCAAAGAAAGAGTGGATTAGCTGATTTAAGCAAAAGTTTTACCCTTTCATTCAAGTCACATGCCAGCAAGGGATCTGTGTGCACTTGATTGGTGCAGTGTCACAGCAATGTTAAGTTACATGTTTGACTGTCACTGTGCTGCTGAGATAAAGATGGAAAGTAAGAGCTTGCAATGTGTCAGACAGTGAGGGAAAGGACATGAGAATGGAAGATTGAAGTGGAAATGTTAGTGGGTGTCTTGCTTGTACAAAGGCTTCAGCCCCACAGGAACTTTCATAGCTGCTGTGAAGAAAACAATTGGAGGAAAATTACCAGTGGCATGAAAGCTCTGGTACTAACAAAAGGAACAAGGAAAAAAGTAGTAATATACAAAGCCAACAGCCAGTTTTCCAGCCTTGGCACATAGAACACATTGCACTGCTTTGGCCATCTTAGACCACAGGGGGAAGAAATGCCACACAAAATGGCACACACATTTTAATTGCTACAAGTTTTGACTTTTGGCATGGTCCTCATTCACAGGATATTTTCAAACAAGAAAAGATTACATATGCTGCTTTGCCAACATCTCCCCCTTCCTAATTTTTTTTCAGTGTCTAAATAAGACATCATAAGTTGTTACAGAGACCTTGGGTGGGCACTGGAGGTGAGCCAGGGAGCAGTGGAAGTGAGTGGGACTGGATCCTCTGCTGGTCTCCTCACTTCTGGAATCCCACCATTCTACTGGAGTAAGGCTCAGCTTGGCCTGTCCCACCCAGGTTTATACTGAATTCCTGCTTTGCTGTGGCACAGCCTTGAAAAACAAATGGGTTATCACACACAGATAACCTCTTTCCTAAATGGACATTTTTCTCCAGCCTGGTAACCTGGATAAAGTGCCATGTAGACCTTGCACTGATGAGCTGTGGGTTCAGCCCTAACTATGCCTGGTGAAGGAGCTGCTTCTCTTAACATGTAGTTATTTTTCAGTCTCAAGGGTGATGTACCTAACTCACATCTACATAATTGTATTTCAGCTTTTACTGTAGCATATAAGTCTGTTTTTCAGGGCCAGATCTTGGGAGTTTAAGTGTAATTGACTTAAAAATGTATTTAGGATCCCAATAGACTATTGAAAGTTTTAAGTTAAGACTTGGGAGCCTAAATAAGTTGTCAACAACATGTTTCAACATGTCCTTGAAAATGTTGCCATCAAATGTGTGTGGTGAAGTAAATAGAATCTGCCAAGCCAACACAGGTCAAAAATCAAATCAGAAACAAGAGTGTCAGTGGATTCTCACTTTTTACTGTCTCACTTGTACTATTTTATGTTTTGCTTCCCTAAAGGGAAAAATAGCAAAGAAAAGTTACTTACAGCAGTTTTATAATATTTTTAACATTGTAATGGCAGTCATTCGATCTTTTTCTTTTTATCAGCTTCTCACAGCTGTACTTGAATGCTCATGGTGGACTCAGGCAGTTAAGGTGTCCTGACTGAATACTGCAAGGTCCAGAAAAAAAAAACCAAAGTTTTCATTGAAAGAAATGAATTGTACCTTTAGTACATCTCTTTACTGTGTCCACTGAGGTCCAGTTTCATTTTAAGTGTCAGAGTTAATTTTAAGAGACATGAGATGGAGGGGAGGGGAGGGGAGGAAATGAAGGAAATGCAGAAACATGGGTTGGCAGTCTGAATGTTTCATATTGCATCTTGCTGACCAACCACATTTACTAAATATTTTTGTCTCTTGATTAAGAAATCCTTTTTCTCAGCTTCTCTTTGGATGCATAACTATTCTCTAGATTGCAGCTGTGCACATGCAACTGTCTCTACCTCCACAGCCCCTAAAAATTGACCCAAGAAGCAGCAACTGGGAGGAATGCAAAAACCTTTATAAGAAGCTGAATTGCCTAACCCTCAAAGTTCCAACCCTGGCATGCAGTAAAGACTGTGTGGCCAGAACTGGCTCTGCTCTGAAGTCAAAGCTTGCAGATTTTCCTTGGTATTTTGCATTAATGAACAGGGATTAATTTTACTGAAGGAAGTATCGGTGCTACTTAGAGATCTTGTGGGAGCAGTCATGTACTGTTCTTGGCAGAACTCCTTCATCATCTAGTTAATAACTTTAGTTTCCTACACTGTTGACCCAGAGATATCTTTGCGGAGACACAGATGATGAAATGAATTTTTCTTTTAATCTTTGATTAAACATGTCAATGACATACTTGGACTGATACACATATTATAAGAACTGTTTCAAGGAAAGGGGCCATGGGAAAGGAGGGCTTTAATTTACAAAGCCTTTCTGTATGTTCCTGGTGAAACAAATTTCTCATTGTGGTAAGTGGTTACCACAGGCTCTTATTCTAACCTGAATGTTAGCTTTGGGATGAAGTTTAATCAATAAACTATATTTTCAAAGAAGAAAATTACAGCTAATGCTCCTAAGTAGATTTTAGTCATTTTCTGGAGTTAATATCACATAATATAAGGAACTTCATGAAGTTACATTGCAGGAGAACCATTGTCTTCTATGTTGAGTCTCTCTTTCGAGATTTCCAGGAGCTACATTTGAAAATGACATGAATTCTGCTCTGCATGAAGTGGAAACAAAAGCAATTGGTTCTGGAGACAAATTTTTGAAGAGATCTCAATCTGAAAAATGCCATTGGGTTGGCAAAAAACCATTAACAACTTGTGTCATTTTACTTCCCTATATATACAAAAATATCTCTACACATCTGATATACTAAGCAGGGCACTGTGCAAAAACTCAGCTGTAGCAGTTCCATTTACCCTGAAAATTCATAGTAACTGAAAAGTACAGAGATCCACATGGCTCTGATTTTGCCTTTGCTGTGTTAGAGGTTACTGAGCACAGAAACATCTATTTTGGATTAATAGACTATGCTGGCTTGTCAAACATGCTCATCCAATAAATTTGTCATAGGAAAGAGCTAGAAAGCCTCCTCTTGAGAAATTCTTGAGCAATTATTATTTTTTATTTGAAAACACAGAGTTTATTGTATTTGTACCTTTTTTCTTTGCACTGTGGAGGGGAACTGAAGGAATGCTACAAAATGTGTCCACTTGGTTATAAATTAACAATTTTCTGGGATGGGGCATTGAGCAACCTGGTCTAGTGAAAGGTGTCCCTACCCATAGCAGGGGATTGGAACTAGGTGATTTTTAAGATTTCTTTCAACTTTCAATGATTCCATGACTTTATAAGTTTCCAATAGGATTTTAATAACCCTCCAAAATCCTATCTGCTTAGCATTGAGGCTTGATTACTCTCTATTCAATGCTGATTTGGCTTCCATAAGTCAGCATTTAAGTCAGCTACCTAAGCATTCAGAATCAAATTTCCAAAATATCCAATTCTCTCAAAGAATAAAACTAAACCAAACTAAATAACTTCTGTGTTTTCTGAAAGAAGAATGATTAAAAGTCTTTTATTAAAATTAGATAAATTAATTTATTGATCTTTTGTAAACTTAAAGAAATGTCTAAAAAATGAAGTTCCTTTCCAAAAATCTTTGTAAGTTGGATCATCATGCTTCCTTTTTTTTATTTCAGAAATTCTCTCCTATGCTTCTCAACATAGCATTTTCTGTCTGAAAAGGTTCATGTAAAATATTTAGTGTTTCACTGCACTTTCCTACACATAAGGTTAAATTGGAATAAGGAGTTGATGTCAATTAAAACTAGGGACGTGGACATGAAGAAAGAAATAAAAAAAAATTAGTTGCCAAATTCTTAAAATATGTCTCATTTTTGTTTACAAATCATTGGCCAACACATACTGAGACACACATACAGTATTCTGTCAGAAAAGTCTATGTAAGATAACATTGGTACAGGTGTATACATGATTTATGACATGTTTCATTTAAATCCTCTCCTCTTCTCTGCTTCTAGTTTGTGTGACTGTTGTAGACTTTTGGAAACCAAAGCAATGACTAATGATTAAGAACACAGTTTTTTGGATGAACTTTGTATTAAGTAACAACTTACAGCTGAGAAAGATTTGGGGGACTAACCTAGGGCTTATTGAATGCTCTGCAGATGAATGGCCAGGAGAATGAGGTAGCTGCATGCATGAAAATGTTAAAACTACATGTTTTAATATGTGTGATTACCTCTTACAACAAAACTGGAATTTAGGAGGAAGCTTGTGAAAAGCAGAACTATTTCAGGCATAGGGAAAACGTGTGCAAACGTGAATGCTTTACGTGATCTCATTCACATGGCTGAGAAACCCATCTGTTTCTGCTTTCTTGCTTGCTTTCTTTCAGTCACACAGAGTTCTGTGATGACACCCAAATAAAATAACCACCATCAAAGCAAATAAATGCAGTTCCTTATCTGATAATTGTGGCCTTTCTCTTCCCCTGCTGCGTGTGCTTCTTAAAAAACCAGTGTCATTGACATCAGCAGCTCCCAGTACATAATGTCTCATTTCCACACCACAAGAAACAGAGCTGGTAAGAAATGTTCCCAAGAACTAGAAGGCCATTCATTGTCAATTAACAACACACTTTAATGTGTTTCTTAGCAACAACAGTTGCTTTAAGCATAGGCCCCTAAGGGACATGTTCTGTGTTGTCAGACAAACAGCAAATGAAGGTAGCTACTGATCCTTAGTGTTGGGTGCTGAATCACAGCATACAAGGATAACCATGTCAAAAGTACATTTAGAGTCAAAATGCTTACAGTACAAGGTGTTTCCATTAAGAATGAAATGTTCCTTCCATTCCCCCAGTGGAATTTGCATCTAAAATATGATTTCCTGAAGGAATTTCAATCAGGAAATTGCCAAAAAGGGTGTCAAATCTCCAGTCTTGAAGTTATAGAAATACGGTAAAACTCCAACACCAGTGGAGACCAAATCCAGGTGAAAGCATTTAGTAGGAATATTTTTAGGGAAGATACAGGACCAAAGAATTGAAAAGCTTTCAAGACACCATCCAGTTCTAGAAAAAAAATCCAGTTTGAAGTATGCGTAGTTCCAGGCCATAACTTTACATGATGAAAAAATTTCTCCTAATGCTTCACATAGTTTTTCATCTAGTATCTGATTTTTCATTCTTCTCTTATTCAAGCACCTGGGCTTGATGAAGGACTGCTCATTTCCTTCTCGTTTTTGGCAAGCATTGCTTTATGTGCTTAAGAATACTATTCTTCTGAACTAAAAAAAGCCATTCCTGGATTCATGCCTGATACAACAGGTTTTCTACACATCTGTTTACTTTTGCTTCTTACTGAGCATTTTTTCTCCCTTTATTTTTCTTGAAGGTGTTAATGGAATCACAGAATGGCTTGGCTTGGAAGGGACCTTAAAGATCATCTAGTTCCAGCCCTGCTGACATGGCCAGGCACACCTTTCACTAGTCCAGGTTGCTCAGAGTCCCATCCAACCTGGCCTTGAACACTTCCAGGGATGGGGGATGGTGATGAAAGTAAGTCTGATACTCTCACTGAGCCCTAACTGGAGGGAAAGCTACTGTGCCTTGGAGTCAAACCCTCCTGTTTGTGTAAACAGCTGTGGCTATATATCAACAGGCTCTGTAACCTCTTCCCCTTCCTTGGAGTCTGGCTACACATGCTCAGGCTTGGTTGAATAAACTGTGATCACCTTGTTTTGAAAGAGCCAGGGCAGAAAGAGCTCCCCTTTCCTTGGAGCTGCATTTGAACTCATGGCCTCTCTGCCTGACCTTGCCTATTGCCTGCTGGACTGTTTCCCTAGGCATGGCTATGCCTGGACAGGTAGCTCAATGACCGTGGCCTACAGACTTGACCTGGCTGGGCCTCAGCTCTGTCCTGGCCCTGTGACCATGCTGAGCAGCCACATGGCTCTGGGTTTACCCTGGTCACTATCTCTGGGCTGGCCGGGTCCTAAGGGACTTGGTTAGTGAGGACAGAATCCCACAGCCACCCCTAGGCACCCTGCACTTGTTGAGGCAGCTGGTCAGTCCTCTGGTCTGGCAGCAACTCAGGATGACCCACAGGCTCCTTTTGGACCCCATCAATGTCTAGAGATATATATTCCCCACACTGTATGATGAAGTTGGCTGTTTCAGGTGGAACACTTTCCCCATATTTTACCTGACTAAATGCAATATGGACTAGCTGATATTTCTTCAGTCTTTTGGACCACTGCAAAAAAGGTAATTTTACAGATTTTCACAGAGCTAGTTTGAAGGAGAGCTGTTGTTATCTATAACCCAGGCATGCAATAGTCTTCAGTTATATAAAATTTTCATTTTAGCAAGGTGATATTATTTGCAAGATGCTTAATCAGAGGGTGTTACTCATCTCTGACCAGTGATGCTTGCTGTATCTGCCTTGTTTCCCAGGCTCATTCACAGCTGTCAACAATGTTAAGCCTCATTTCAAATATTTCTTAAAATAGCAGTAGTTGTTTGGGCACTATTTTTGTTATGTTTCCATTGTCCTTTTAGCATTCATGCTAAAAAGTAACCATCAAACGGTGATGAAAACAAGCCATATATTAACTTTAGGCAAGTTCTAAAACAAGAACTGTGGATAGACAACTTGTATTCTCCTGGGTGGATTCTTTTTTTCAAGGACTACTTCTTAAAAATAAAAAAAAAATGTGCAATACAATTTTTACAAAACCTGTACAACACAATGCAATTCCATTGAATATATGTACAGGACATTTTATTTTAAAGCTCTGTTCATGTTTCTGTTCCTGTCAAGTAGACATTTTGACCAGGGTAGAAAACTGAGGTTAAAAAACAAGTATGAAGGAGAACATAGCCACCCTCTGCCTTGGTTTCTTTAATCATTGCACTGCCTGGGCCACTGCCAGGTACCTGAGAGCCACCCCCACAGACTGCACTGTCCTTGCTGGCCTCCCACTACTTCCCTTGCCCTGTCCTGCCCAGGATGACACATTAGCCCACTGAGGCTGTGGAACCCTGCCTCAGCAACGCCACAGCACTGCTGGTCCCCAGCTCCTCGCCGCCCTTGGCCATGGGCCCTGCCACGCTGGGCTCACCCGTGGCACCATAATCCATTCCTGTCCCCAGAGAGGTGCCAAAGCCCAGCGCTGAAGCTGGGCCAGTGGCTCCCAGGACCCTGCTCCTGGCTGGGAGTGAGATGAACTTTGACTGCCGAGCATTTAGAGAATAAAATACTGTTTCCTCTTAACAGTGGCTATTGTGCAGATATTTCCACTGCCCTCAGCTCTGTCCCAGCCCCTGAGGTTAGGGAGAAGCCATTGTTCAGCATTCTGAGGGCCTTTTTCCACAAAGAGCTCCCAGTAGTTTTGCAGAGTTATCATGGTGTTTCCTTGCTGTGAAATGTATATTTGTACATGACTCTAAGGGCAAAGGCAGCTCCATGCTGGGTGCACAGATGAGCTGAAGGAGGCTGGCAACTCATGCCCCACTGCCATCTGACCCAGATGTCAGGGACTCTTTTTTTCTTTAGGGTGCCCAAGGCTGCAAGCAAGTGGTGGATTTAGCTGCCCTTATCATAGGTCTTCAGGTCTTCTGATTTTCTGCTTTGTCTTAGTAGCAAAGGAATGGTCCTGCCTGGCTACATCCAGGGAGGCACCTAGGGATTTCATATCTAAGCCTCCCTACAGAAGTGTTCCTTGTTGACAATGAGATTTGAAGCAGGCAACTAATTTGCATTACTAGTTTTTGTCACTGAATATTCATAAGTTTTCTACTTTATTCTTCCTTCTAACTCCTAGAACAAAGTTTCTGTAATGTCTCTTCCTTGCCTTTCCCACATCCTGAAAAACACTGTAGGGGTTTAAGGCCTTGCAAAAAGTTCAAGAGACAGAAAACTTCAGGAACTTGATTTCACTGCCTTCCCCATATCTAGCCTTTGAAGAGGTTTATGGATAGACCAGACCTTGCAAATGCAAAGTCACATCAGTCAGGAAAAAAATTTTATGTGTCACTTCCTTCTACTTTACATCTGTGTGTCTTGATCCTGATGCTCTTTTAAATAAGTTAGGGCCAAAACAGGGACAAGGAAATGACAATTTGAAAAGGTTTTTTTTTTTTATTTAGTATGGACTGCCTGTCTAAATTTTAGCTAAGGTAAACCATTCCACTAAAACAAATAGTTTTAAAGAATCTTTTAAAAGTTAAACATTTTAAGACCACACAGAAAAGTTATCAGGTTCTTCCTAAACACATCTTGTAGGGTTCTTGCGGCCCAAAATACAAAATTTATTTTTGTGATTTGGCAAAGATTGCACAGTGAGTTTGTTACTTTTTCTGTGCAAGGATGTTGACCTTACTTCAGGTGGCCTGAGTGATGTTAGCAAGCATCAATACCCAAAGTATGTCTCTCTTCAGACTATTTGATAGTCATTACTTAAATCCCTTCCCAATGGCTTTCTCTTTTCAAATTCAGTCCCTCTGCTACTTGTTTCTGCTAGTTAAGAACACTTTTGGGACTTGCCACGGAGTTATTATTTTCTTTCCTGTTAATGTGTAGATTTACCCAACTCTCCCACTGAGCTAAGAAAGGGAAAACAAGGTAAAAAACTGCAGGATTCTTGCTTTCTTTACTCTCTTGCTACAGGTCAGAAAATTGCATTCTGAGCCAAAGAAAATCCTCTGTGAAAAAAAGAAAGCTTCTTCTGCACAATATCTTCTAAACCTTGGGTTTCAAGAATCTTCCTCAAGTTATGAAAAATTCTTTCTCTCTATGAAGAGATAGAATCCACCCCCCAGAAGTTTGTTTTATAAAATGGCTCTGTTTCCTAGGTAAAGATGAAACAACCTTTCAACATTCTGAAGAAAACTGATCATGTTCTTTGGGTTATCAAATCATTTCAGAAAGTCAGGAGCTCTTATAATTCTGGTTTCTGGCTCTTGTTCTGTTTTGTATTGTTTCCAAAACGAACCTATTTTTTGCATTATTTTAATAATCCAGAAGTTCCTCTATTCCATGCAGTAAAGTTTCAGAGGCTACAGTGCATATCCTCAAGAGACAAAAGTCAACATAGATACAGGAATATAATTCAAGCTGTACTGATTTATATTTGCTGAGGATATGCTGGTGAATGAGATACAAAGAGGGAATGTACTCACTGAAAAACAGAACAAACCTGTAAGGAAACCAGTTGAAGTTGCTACTTGCTAACAAAGTCCTTTTCCATTGCATTGATAGACAACAGGTATTTCAAAGACAAAGAAAATATCACCTGGGAGTAATAGAACCCTTGTCTTACCCTTGACTTGCCATGTGTATTTTCAAATATTTTTTGAATGATCCTTGGTGCCATGTGCCTGATTAGTATGCTTGTGCCTCATTAGAAACATCTCAAAGGGTTTATTTTCAGAAAGCTAATCTTATAGCTTATGCCCCCATCATCAAAATAAAAAATCAGAAAGATATTTCAAGGGAAACTCTGGATTAAATATCTGTCTTCAGAAAATCTTGGTCACGGACGTCACCATCAAAAAATAGAAGTCTGTTGGCTCTGTCCTCTTGTCATCTTTGTCTGTCTTGTGCCCCTGAGCTTAAGAGTTACAAGGCTACATGAAAAGAATTTGTCAGTCTCCCTCTTTGCAACATAATCCAAGGGGTTTCCTAACTTCTTAAGACCTTCAGCCTCAGGGAACAATACATCCCACCAGCTAACTGAGGTGTCTGTGTTCAGTGTTGTCCTACTACTTCCACACAAGTTACTGCGTTCAGAAATACCTGTGAGAAAGGGGATTTACAAGGAAAGAAAGGCTGAATACAGTACTGAGCCTCCCTTTCAGATAAATACATATGTGTTTCATAAGCTATCCTTGAGACAGTGAATATAAATGTGAAGAGAACATGACAGAGCCTCCTGGCCATGTGATAAAAAACCTCATCTCAGTTGGTGTAAATCAATGGGTTTAAAGCAGTTTAATTTATGGCATGCATTTAACTGATAATCAGTGAGCTATACATTCAGGACCAGTATCAACACTCAAACAAATGTAAGATGGGCCTATGACTGTCAATGCAGTCTGTTGTGTTCTAGGACAGGTGGAAGAGCAGCACCTCTTTAGCAACAGGGGAAACCTCAGGAGTCCCTGAAGTAAGATCTCCATGGTGTTGTGCTTTGCCTTCTGTCCACATGCTGTTCTCTGCTGGGTTGCTCCTGGCTGCCTCACATGTTCTTCTCAGAAACAAGGAAACAGCATCTGAAACTGCTCAGCATGTGGAAGCAGAAGAGATGGTGGTGACAGAGTACGGGGGTGGAGTGTGGTGCCCTAAAAATAGATATCCAAGGGCTATTTAAACATTCAGAGTTATCAGACTGCCACTTCAGAGTGCCATGAAAGTCTTTTAGGATGGAGAACCTAGGAAGGAGTTGTGTCATAACTGATAGCTCTTAAGGATTTCTTTCCCAAATGTCACTGAATTCCTCATGGTTACATGACAGCACCAAGCTGAGTTCAACACATGTAGTGGAGTTTGGAGACTCAGTTAGCTTTCCATGAAGTCAATGCTTACACTTAGGAGCAGAGAATCTTAGAATTGTTGAGGTTGGAAAACACCTTTAACATCAATGAGTCCAACTGTTAACACTGGCAAGTCCACCACTGAACCATGTCCTTAGGTAGCACATCTACACATCTTTTACATACCTCCAGGGATGATGACTCAACCACTTCCCTGAGAAGCCTATTTCAATGCTTTCCTTTCAGGGAAGACATTTTTTCTGGTGAGCTTGGGAAATAACCTCCTAGTAATGCTAAAATGAAGAGAATAGGTTTATTTTGAAATACCGTAAGACAAAAAGTCAAAATAATGTCATGAAAAATATACAGTAAGTGCCTTATGGTGTTAAAAACATAGAGATATAATTCCATTTGGGAATCAAATTACTCTGGAGAACAGGGGGAGATTGGTGATGCCTATTCAGTATTACTGGAAGGACTGCAGCTTCAAAGGCCTTCTTACTCCCTTCCTCACTGTAAGGCAAGGGTTTCCCCTCACTGGTGTTCATCTTGGCTTAAGAGGCAGTTACTCCTGCTTGTAACAAATCTACTTTATCCTGATTTAATATTCTTATGTCATACTAGGAAATTAGATTTAATTGGGCTGAATCTTCAATGGTGTAAACTGGATGAGTTACTGAAAAAGTTAGTCTACCCCAACTTTGGCAGTTAAAGATCTAAGCTGAGTATCTGTAGTACCTTTAAAGTTGGTTCAAAGGAAAAAGGCCTCTATAAATGACTCACTTTAAAATAGTTGTCCAAGACAGATTGAGTGAACTATCACTGGAGGTGGCCACTTTTCTCTGTAAAAGAAGACTGCTATGACTGGCCCAAACGTAGCCATCTAAATTTCATACCTTTAGGATAGATTAGATGCCATCTGCTTTGTGGCCTCTAAGGGTGTCAAGGAATGTCAAAGAGGCAATTTTGGAAAATCAGGTTTCCAAAAGGAGGGAAGGGAAAATGATTGCCAGGTCCCTCATTCCATTTAGTCAGAATTGTGAACAATACCACAGCCTTTGTTTTGTTGGAAATATTTCTATTCTGAAAGCAGACTTTCTGTGAAAGTTCACTTTCACATTTCTTCTTCCTTCATCAAATTGTCAGGTGTCCTACACAAAAGTTTCTTTCTGACACTCCAGGTTTACAGCACTGTGAAAGGAGAGGTATTCACTTCCCAGGCTTGTGTCTTAGTCCCAGGCAGCATATGCACCTCTTTCACAAGAGGGCATTTATTTTTGCTTTGCTTCTCCTGAAGAAAAGTAGCTCTTACTCTGTTTAGCTCTGGGGATTACAGTGTTTAAAAAGTCCAGAGAGCAGATACTCATAACTTGGGTCATTTTAAAATGCTGATTTTCTTAGCTTCCTATTACAAGGTGCAGATTTGCCATTTTAGTTTTTCAGCAGAAAGACTACAAAAGCAATGGGGAACCTGATGCTACCTAGAAACAGAGACCAGACAGGAATAAAGGAATAAAGGAATAAAGAAGGTATTTATTTGAAAGGCCTTCAGAGGTATACTCTGGGCTCCAGAGGGTCCTGCCTCAGTGGATCCCGAAATGGACAACGGGTCACGAGTTCTTTACACTTGTGTATCAGCATAAATTCACCAACAGAACCCAGCCAATGATGGAATTTCCCCAAGCTTTTCCCCCTCTTTTCAAGATGATGGTTTACAGTTCTTGAGCCCAGAATGGTCTGGGTGTCCTTGGAGACCAAGCTACAGAGGTTTTGTTATGTCTCTCTTAGCATAGAGAACAGCTACAGGAAACTTAACAAGCTACAGGAAACTTCAGAGTTACACTCGCTGTACAGGATTTGAAAAACATAAAAGTTAAAACCTAAGGCATCAAACCAACTCCACATCATAAGCTATAGACTAGAGAGGTACAACAATAGAGAAACAACTATGTAGAAGGTATACAGAAGATTTTTTCTTTACTTTTCTCAGTTACAATACAGATTTGGTTTGGTTGTATGAGGTATTCATGTTCCCAGAGTCTTCTTTGTTTACAAAAAAATAAAAGGATTTATTGTAAATAAAAAGGAACCTGTAACTTTCTCAGTCAGATGTCTAAATCAATGAATCATATTAAAAGAAAAACGTCATAGTGTTTTGGCACAAAAAATTTATAGAAGTTATTATTGCTTTGAAATGACATAAACACGGAAATCATCACTGAAGTGACAAAGTCTCATTCAGTAAGAATCCCATGCCAAATTACAGAGACTCAGCAGAGAGACTGCTGCCATGAAACATTGATTTAACAATAAATCCACATCACAGGAGCTAGACAAAAAGTGATTTTCAGAGCAAGCCTTTGCAGAGTCACATATCAGGTTTCATTCAGCCTTTAGCCCAGCTGTGTACCTACTGTAAGGATACCCCTGTGAGACTAAGAGGCAGGGTAGACTTGAAGAGAACATCCCGATATTTCAGTATCTCCAAATCCAGTTTCCCTTTGCAGAGGGTTCCACTCATCCGGGAACTCTCCACAGCTGTGCAGAAGGAGCCAGATCCTCCCTGCAACATCTGCTCCCTTCAGAGACCATGCAAAGGGATGCCAAACAATGCCAGGGTGTACAAAAGTTGGGTCTCTATATCCTCCAGTGAAAGACAAATACTGTATTCCTGAGAACAGAGTGTAGGGGAAACTAGGAAGAAGGAGTTTCTCCATAATGACTTTTTGCAGCTTGGAGATAACAAGGTATTTAACACATCTCTGATTTGTTTATAATTACACCTGCAAGAATAGCTTAGAACCTCTGTTATGGGAGTCAAAACATAGACTTAGACTTGAAGTAGTTTATACACACCTTAGAAAGAAATGCATAGAAACTTGTCCCAGTAAGGGTGTACGTCTTTTATAATCAATACTGAAACATGATTTAAGATATCCACCAAAAACTTGGAATGAAAAGTAGCTCTGTGAGTGGCAACTTGGAAGATAATTTTTACATTTCCATCTCCTGACTGTTAGGAATTTAATGCTAAATGGCAATGTTTACAGTTTGCACAACTGTAATTGTGTTAATGATGAATTTATGTATGCAAGTTCAGGCTTAGCATGATGGAAATTTTAAATAAATTTGTTGCACTAAATTTTAGCATTCATTACTTGTTTAGCATTCACTAAATTACAGGTTTTACTTCACAAGTCTATCAAGGAAATAAAACTGAGGTAAATTATCTCCCTAAACTACAGTCTACAACCTGATAAAATTAAAATTTGAGTGCTTTGATTCCCATTAGTGTTTAATAAATACTTTTAGACTTTTCCTTTTGCTTTTTGTTTGCTTGTTTCTGGAAATACCTAGCCATTGAATCCAGCATCATCCCTCAGAAAAGATTTTGGAGGCTCAGTGCAATTTATTGAAAAGGCTGTTCTATCAAAATAAAGGTAAAATTGAATAAAAATAGCTATTTCCACTTATTTGGAGTGATAGCAGAACAGAGAATCTCATCAATTCATACTCATCTGAGCATAGCAGTTCTTGTTCTCATCTACTGATGTAGTCTGTAAATGTGAATTTTGCCTCTCCACCTGCTGTTTACCTCCTTGGCTGAGTTAGGAAAGTTTCACGGCTGAAGAGCTGCATGCCTAAGGCCATTTCGGTGGCAGAGACTGTCGTGGTGACCCCCACGATCTCTTTAGATATATCACTGCCATTTAACAGGAGATACTGCAGTCCCTTTTCAGGAGCAAGTAAGGGCACTGTAATTGTATCTGTACGGTCTCTGTTAGCCACAGTTCAGTGTGGATTTGAGTCAACGGTGCCTGTAGGAATGTGATCTGATTTAAAGCCCAGCCCTGTGCACAAGCCTGTGTCGCATACGGCTGTTCATGTCTCAATAAATTGAGTAATTGTCTGGGTACTANTATTCTCCCAAAAGAGGGATTTTTTAACTGCTCAGTTTGCTGACAGTGCTAATTGTACCCATAACCACCAATAGCAGTGTCAGAGAAAAAGGCTTTGCTACAGATCCTCTCCATGAGCTGGTAGCTTTCCCAGCTATGTGTTTCAGGCTGTTCCTTAGCTCATGCTCTGGATGGTACAGCTGCCTGCTGTTCAGAGCAGGCAGGTGTGCCCAAGCTCCCCTTGTCCTCTTCCCCTTGATATCTGTTGCACTCACTTTGCTCTTCGTCCATTCCTGCTTGCTAACACATTCCCCAGTCCAGCACCAGCTGGAAAGTTTGCTCTCCTCAGTAAAATTTC
Source organism: Erpornis zantholeuca (assembly GCA_013400515.1). Taxonomy (NCBI): domain Eukaryota; kingdom Metazoa; phylum Chordata; class Aves; order Passeriformes; family Timaliidae; genus Erpornis; species Erpornis zantholeuca. The sequence continues at coordinate 1,822 of VZTN01002577.1, read as the reverse complement.
AGTGGGTGGGCAATGTGTGTGCCTCAGCTGAAACCAATACTCTGCAGTGACTCTACCACAGGCCCTATTACTTCTTGCTCTACAAAATACCCTTCTTCTACCTCACTCCATCCATACTACTGCTATTGCAGCATCTGAGGCAATCATTCTGCTTTCAATTTCCCTTTAATTTCTGAAGCTGGCCTGTTTGCTGTATTTCTGCACAGGGAAGTACAAATCTACCCTTCCCCAAACATTAGGATAATTTGATGTCTCAGCCTGCTTTTTAGTGAATAAAGTCTAATAGACTATGTCCACATCCTGATGATATCCCAGGCACAAACACAGTAATAGGAATATGAATACATTTTATCAAAAGATGATCTTACCTGCGCTGTTGTCTCTTACACAACACCAGCATGAATGCCTTTACAGCTTATCCACAAGTGCACAGCCAGCCTCTTCCTCTGTGGAAGGAACTGTGTGACTGCATGTGGTTAGCACATTATTTGCAGACTGAAGCTTGTATCTGGAAACTCCAGCCATTAGGCTGTTAATTAGAGTGAAAACCAACTTGTGGATCCACACCTCTTTTCTCCACAACAGTGTTCCTCTGACTTATTGTGGCCACCCCTACTATCTCACCAGCTCATTGTTCAGTTGTAGTGTTTTCAGTTTCTAGTTTTTCACATTCAGGCCCTGGCATGATATTGTTGATTCCTTCTGCCAAAGTTCCTTTACACAGTGTGACTCATCCAGGCTTTCACTATCTTACATCTTCAATAGTACAAAATTATTTTTGTCTGCTTTAACAGACCCCTCTCTTTGCATATCCATTCAGACTGCTGCTGCAAAGTGCTGTTCTATGAGTCATTAATTTTGATCATAATACTCTTGGTTTGGAAACTTCTCGCTGTCTTTTTTTCTGTTCTGTTCTGTCAGACACAGGCCACTCGTGATCTCAATCAAGGATCTTAACACCTTCAATGTTTCATTTCAGTTCTGTTCGCTATCAAAATGATTTCTTGGAACTCTTTTCAGTCCATGGCATCAACTGCACTTTTCATGAAGTCCTCTAAACCTTTGCAAAATTACATCGAGATTGTCCTTCAGCCCCTCCTCTTTCTCTGTGAAGATAGCAAAGACCTTTATAGCAAAGATATCCAGTCTGCTGATGTGTTAGAACCAATATGTCCAGTGCCTTTGCAGTCAAGCTCTCTCATTTACCTGAGATGTTTGTTGTTTTTCTGCATGAAGTGTGAAAACTCTCTGGGGAAAGGATTAAGTTTTTTGTTCTGTGCTAATATTTCCCAGTCCTTGTAGACACAGACCTCTTCCCTGACTGGACTTCCTGACCACTGTGGGTTGCTGCCAGACAGCTGTGGGACTCTTTGAATCAACATACAGATATGCTGATATTAGCCCAAATAAGAATACAACCCTACTGGTATATTTTCTTGAATGGTATAAGGAATGCTGGGATAAATACTTGAGACAGCTGCAATTGAATCTTGTATTACAATTACATAGTCAAGGCTGCAAAACATCCTCACTTGGAAAACCTGTGTGTCTCCCTGACTCAACAACAAGACACTAGAAGGGTGGAGATTGGAATATATGGCTGTGAGGGGCACCAGTATTATGACAAGGGCTAGAAAACACATTAAGAGATATTTGGTATACAAGACTATACAGGAAACACACATGTCAAATCACCTGGCAGGACTAAGAATGTTTTTAAGGGGGGTGACAAGATCTTTAGTGACCACATCATCATTCATCTTTGTCAGTTGCCATGTCCATCAAATCCTCCTCCCCAGTTCCCTAGCATGGATTGGTACCT